>PVIY010007922.1:0-79523 GCA_004026745.1 Myrmecophaga tridactyla | reverse complement strand
GCTGTGTTATTCTACCTACTTCTCCAGTTGCAGATTTTGATCCAAAAATTGCCCCAAAAGTTTTCTGTACTCTTTTTGGATCTTCAATGTATACATACATATATATATATATATATATATATATATATATATATATATATATATATATATATATATATATATGTATATATATATGTGTATATATATATATATATATATACACATAAATTCAACAAGTTAATTATTTTCAGCAGCATGTTTAGCTTAAAAACTAACTGTCCACTTTCAGCCAAGACTCTTTAGGGACAAAGTTAATTTACTAGAAGACTCAATAGTAATCAAAACTAATCAGCTACGAAGTATCTCTTCCTTAGGGCATGAGAGAATAATTTAATAATTTATTACTGAAGAAAACATCTCTCTTCATAATATAGGCTATTTTTTAACTTAGCAAAAATACAATGTGAGAAACAGTTATGCCACAGGGCTTTCTCTCTCCTAAACAATTCTGAGTATATAATAGCCTATGCCTTTGAAAGTATGTGCCAACAAATAACTCTTTATTTCTTATTCCAGCTTTGAAATGTACTCTTTTTTGTTCACATTCCTAGATGATAATTTAATATTCAGTTTAAAGTATAATTTCCTAATAAGTACTAAAGTCAAGACTACAATTGTTAGTGAGCTTTATTATTGAGGATGTATTAAATCAAGTTAGAAGGGAAACAAATTAATGAATCTAATTGTTCCCCACTTCAGGCAGTAATGTTCAGAGGTTAACAAATCAAGGAAGATTTTCAGAGAAAGACTGGAAAAAGTGGCTTTTAAAGCAGTTAAAGTATGCTGCTGTGTGACATCTGAAGAACCCAGGGGCCACTTTTAATTACTAGAAGACTTCTTATATCTCATCATTTAATAGATTCTTAGTTCTCATTTTTGTCAAGAGACTTTGAGGTCACGCTTATAATTTTATGGCTTAAAATCTTTACTAATGCCCATACTCATTCATTATAAACTTTATTAAGATTAGCACACACATTCCCAAATGATCTCCAATTTAGTTGCCATTAATTAACTACACGACTAACTAAAGGGCATATTAGAAAACAAAGACTATGCTAAATTCTATAACCTCAGAGAATGAGAGATCTTACTGATTTTGAAATGACCATGAGTTGCAAAATGCCAAGGGACCAATGGTCATTCTGTAATTAATTAGATACTAAACATAAACTGCAAATTATTAAAGATTATTTTAGGATATAATAAATGTATTACTAATCCGCATCTTATATCTTTGATGCATTGTTTTTACTAGATCTAACATATACTAATTAATACATAATTTATGAATGGGTGAATGATTCTAATATACTTAAGCAGAGAATTCAAGTCTTCATTGATTATTTTGTTATGTGTGCCACAAAATGCACAGAAGGAAATGTAAACCGCATGATTGGAAAGAAAAGCATATGAGAAGTAGGAAGAGCATCATGTTGTGCAAGATATACAAATATTAAAAGATAAATATTAAATGTATTTTAGGTCATGTGGATCTCAGTATGCAAAAGAAAACTATTTTTAAATTACTTCTTACTTCAAATATTTTTTATTATTTAAGCATTTTAATATTATTTTAAATAAAAGTTTATTAATACCATTAAATATATTAACATTAAACAAACCAAATAGTTGTAAAATCTTGTCTTGGAGTATAGGTAGAATTAATTTTCCTGAAAACTATGGTTATTGAATTACTCATTTTACTCTTTACTTATAATTTGTTACTACTTATAATTTGTTAACATTAAACAAATCTACATCTACTTTATGGACAATTATGGATTTGTTGAAAAATGAGAGGTATAGATTTTTCTGTCAATGTGCAAAAATAGCTCCAATTTTATGTACATTCAAAATGGTATGAAATTACAAACTCGGATTTTTCATTGATTCTTTCATTGTTTTATTCAATTAACCACAATTTAATGTGCTAATAACTAAACTGGAAGTTGGGAATAAAAACTGAACAAGGCA
The DNA here is from genome assembly GCA_004026745.1 of Myrmecophaga tridactyla. Taxonomy (NCBI): domain Eukaryota; kingdom Metazoa; phylum Chordata; class Mammalia; order Pilosa; family Myrmecophagidae; genus Myrmecophaga; species Myrmecophaga tridactyla. Next base: position 77,507 of record PVIY010007922.1, on the reverse strand, counting down.
AAGTGCTAGCCTAGAGAGGAGAAGTAAAAGAAATATTATAAAGACAAATGGATATCCAAAAGTTAAAAGGGTTGAAATGGGGCTGGGTGAGGGCTGTTATTTCTCAGGGTAGAAAATGAGGATTTTAATTCAAAGATGAAAATAAAAGAATTTTTTCCCATGTCAGTATGAGAATATATGTTCAAACTGGAAATGGATTTGAGGCTTCTAGAGAATAATTAGTACATTTTCTTCTGTGGAATAATACTGATTACTGATGTGAATAAGATCTGTTATGATAGTAGAGAGTAAAGATTGAGAGATTTTATATACACACACATGCAGAGAGAGAGAAAGAGAGAATTGCATGTGAAGGGACAGCAAACATTGGAGGGGTTGAAGCATATCTAGGTGGGGGGAAGACTGTTTCTTCTAAAGAAGATGTTTCCTTAAATAATAGTACACAGTAGGAAATCTATTCTAAATAGGGATAAAAATGTGGAGGTTGATTTCCTGTTCAAGGTATGTAGACTTAACACAGTCAGTAGGCTGGTGTGCTGTCTTAGTGAAAAACAATCATGAAGTTCCTCGATGAAGCATATTCCAGGCAAAGAGGACAGAAAGGGCAGAGGCTTTGAGGCTCTTCTTGCTCCAAAGAAGAACAAGAAGGCCTGTGAAAGAGAGGAGGGAAGTGGGAGGAGAGAAATGGTGCAGCAGAAAGCTAGGTCATGTTGGGTCCTGGAGGCAAGGATGTCAGCCTTTCATATAGGTGATACTAGAAGCACTTGGAGTGTGTTAAATGAAATTAAACAAAATAAGGTTTCTATGGCTAAGAGATGTAAAATGGAGTAGGGAGATCATTCTGGAGGTTATTCTTAGGCAGCTCTCAGTCACATATCACAAAGGGCTAAAGTAGGCAAAACCTCAAGCAACAGGCATTCCTCAAGACCCCAAGGACCTCCGTACTATAAAACAAACCACAGGGTAAAGAGCTCAGTTAACCATTTAACCTGAAGGACACATACAGGACTCCAGATAACCACCACCTGCAAACAACTTGTCTAATCTTTTCCTTTAAAAACCTGGAAATGCCATGATGGGACACAATTTGGGTTGCTACTGAATCTGTCTCCCAAATTGCCATTTTAAGACCCCCAATAAATGCCTAATTGCCTTGCAGCTTCGTTTGTTATTTCTAGGTTGACAAGTGTATTGTTCAATATTGGGTGATATGATTTACCTTACATATACTTTAGACAATTGTTCTATGTGTGAAAATAAATGCTAGACAAAGTTGGAAGCAGGGAGATCACTTAAGAGGTACTGAAATAAAACAAGAGAATATCTCAAACATTCTTTCACTATTTTTTAAAATACAATTTGCACAGGCTTTATTATTATTATTTATTAATAATTAAATCAAAGAAACTTTAAAAACATATCTTAGAAGGGGATAAAATGTCCTAACTATTTGGAAATTGAGAAGCACAATGCTGGAGAAATATTTGCTTAAATAGAAAATCCAAAGTGAAATTGTAAACCCTCTAGAAATGATTAAAAAAAAAAAAGCAAATGACACAAATAGTCATAGAATATAGCAAAAGTATACACAGGGAAATTGGTAGATGCAAATGCTTTGTTTTTTAAAGAGGAATAACAAAAATAAAGCAAAGGACTATATTTAGTGATTTAGAAAATACCAATGCAACTTAAAGGAAATAGAAAATAGAATCAATAAAGATTAATGTGAAGTAAATGGAATTTAAAAGATTAAAAGTAATAAAAATAAAGCCAAAATATGGTACTTTGATTGAGCTTGTAGAATAGGTAAACATTTAGCGAAGCTAGTTTGGGGGACAGGGAGAGGCAAAGAGACAAAAATGTAAAGGTGAAAAACAAACATGATTAAAAAATGAGAAAACAGCATGGCCATGGATGAAGTAGAGTTTAAAGTGCTTGTCATAGAATATTTGAGAGCAATTCTATAGCAACAAATCTGAAGCAGAGATGCCACAATTTCTCCTACGAGACATTTAAAGATGGATGGTCATTGAAAAGACAGAAGAAGTTATACAGAAGACAGTATAATGATATAGCTTTTACAATGTGACTGTGTGATTGTGAAAACCTTGTCTGATGCTCCTTTTATCCAGGATATGGAAAGATAAGTTAAACAAATAAGGATAATAGGGAGAGAAAAAGGGTAAAACTTGGGTAGATTGAAATACAGTGGGTCAGTGAGAAGGAGGGGTAAAGGGTATGGGACTTATGAGTCCTTTTTATTTTCTTTTTATTTCTTTCTCTGGAATGATGCAAATGTTCTAAAAATGATTTTGCTGAAGAATACACAACTATGTGATGATACTATGAGCCATTAATTGTATAACATGGTTGGGCTATGCATGTGTGGATATTTCTCAAAAAAAAATTAAAAAAAAAGAAAAGACAGTAGGTCAAGTAGAAGAGCTCTAACCTTTAAAATTGGTATTATAAACCACTAGAGAAAATATATAGAAATATTAAATATTTCCATCTGGGAAACCCCTGGTACTCTCTCAAACATTAGGGACTCCCAAGAAAATAAGCCAAACCATTGATTTTGAGGCTGTCCTTACATATTTCTGTATCAAGGAAGCTAAGATTACCTCCAATTATGCCTAAGTGTTGTTTCCAGGAAAACTCTTTGGTTGCTCAGTTGTGGCCTCTCTTTCTCTAAGCCCAATTCTGCAAGGAAAATCATTACCCTCTCCCCTACACGGGACATGGCATTCAGGGGTGAAAGTCTCCCTGAAAACAGGGAACAGGATTCCCAGGGTTGAAACTGGCCCTAGCACCATGGGATTGACAATGCCTTCTAGACCAAAAGGGGGAAAGATAGGTAATAAATTAGATGTCAGTGGTTAAGAGAGTTCAAATGAAGTCAAGAGGCTATTTTGAAGGCTACTCTTATGCAAACTTCAGCTAGATATTGTTAATTGCCACAGCTAGCCAAGCCCAACCAAATCCATTCCTGTTAACCCTAAAAACACCCAGGGCTCTAACGGAGACTCTACAAAAGTTTCATAAAAGGTTTATTTTCCTGAAACCTATAACCTCCAGAGAGTTCCTAGGCCAGATAAGTCCTGAAACTCAGAAGGGCCAACCTTTCCAAGTATTCCATACCCCTAGCCTATATTGTTGACACTCCTTTTCAACATGGAAATGGTGGAATGAGCAGAGCCCAAAGGCTCCCATAAATTGGGAATAGGATCAAAGGAGAAGGAATTATAACAGAGAAGATAAGAGTTAACAAATGAGTATGACTGCTGAATCACTATAATAATATTTCTTTTAACTTCCAGTGTTTTGGAGTAGCTAGAAGGAAAAACTCAAAAATGTGGAATGGTAACCCAAACCAAACTTTGAAATCTGTTCTGTAACTACTTGTTAAAACGTACTTTGAAAATTCTTGGATATATATGTATATATTCCATAATAAAAAAAGTTTTAAGAAATGATGTTATAGATGAGAATTTCCTCAATTCATTTTATGAAGTCAATGCAAAATTATTGTTAAAATTTGATATATTGATGAAAAAAAGGGAAATAATAAATAGGAAATCTTATTTGTAATATAAGTTTGCCTAGTTAAATTCCAGTTCATATAAATATGAAATATTTTTAGGATTAACATTTCCCAAATATTGCAAGAGACATACCTATACTACAATTCTTTTGTTATTTATCTGAAATTCAAATTTCAGGTAATTGGGTGTCTTGAATTTAATTTGACAAACCTGGTAACAATATATAAATGTTAGGTTTTCAAACACTATAATAGCCAGTGGATTCCAGCAATGTATCAAGTAAATTTTACGTTACGATGATGAAGTATATTTTATTCTAGAGATACAAGAGCAGTTTTAAAATTAGGAAATTTATTCATATAATTCATTACATCAATAAATAATTTACATCAAAATATAAATATATGATTTTTTCAATGGAATCTTAAAATTCACATGTCAATTCAGAATCCAAATCTAACTTAAATGAATGAAATGTTTATATATTTGTATTTAAGTTTCATTCATATTATTATATTGCATACATGTTATTTATATGTTACATTAAACAGTAATGTCATTATATAATGTATGACAAAAAACACACTCCCAAAACTCTGTTTCAAAAGATTCTCAAACTCCTGACTAGTTACAGAAATGAAAAGCAAATAAAATCAAAAATAGTAAATTGAACACTTTGTGGACAAGCATGGTAAGAAAGTGTTCATCCCATATATGACTGGGGAATTTTAAATTGGTACAGTGATTTTTTGAGAATAATCTGGTAATGTTTATTAAAGCTAAAGGTGCATATACCATTAAACCGCCAATCTCACCCCTGAGAACCTAGCTCATTAATATAAAAGATGAAATATATGAAGATATATTTGATAATATTTATTGGAGTATAATTTTTTCTTGCAAAAAGAATTTATAAGTAAATACTCATTATAGGAATATTATTTAGTGAGGCAGAACGATGAAAAAAATATGCTTAGCATATATAAGTTCTGTAACACAATGTCAGGAATTTTCCATATTAATATGCATTATTTTGTGTGTTTCTTTACACAAATATATTTGCCTATATATGCACGTATTTTTATAAAAAATATGGAGATATGATATAAAAAATATAAACAAGTTGTTAACACGAACTGCCAAATTGCCTGATTGGAGTCATATAGGCATGGAAAAATAAGAGGGAGAGGAAGGTAAAAAAAACAACAATGAATAACTGCACTTAAAAGGATTATGTTATGATCTCATTTATGTATTTGTTACTATGCAAATAAATGCATTCATATTATTTTTAGTTCTCATTACCTTCTTTGATTTTGCATTCATTATTTTTACGATATATTTTATTTGGAATTTTATATGCTAAAACCTGAACATGTGGGATAATATGTAGCCAATAGGCAGTTTACATGTGTGGATTACTTTGTATGTGTGTGTTTAAAAATATTTAATGTTTATTTTATTAATTTCATTATTTTTAAATATTAATGCAGGGAATAAAATCAGCTCTCACTTTGAAATGAAAGCTATATATTCAAATATATCGTGTGTGGGTTTAAGGATCCCAATGATTTAAGTTTTTTCTTTATTTCATGCATACAATTTGTTACTTAGCAATTATTCATTCAATGGCTACCAAGCTGGTTACTAAGAATATACAGCCAAAAAATATCCTTTGACCAGATTTTAAATTCATATTTTAAAAACCCAACAGATCGTTATTATCATTCTTAATTTGGTTACAACAGAGACAACCAAGTTTTTTAGCTAATCAAGGAACACAAGTTGAACTTTCATTAAGCCAAAGCCAAAGAAAGCCAAACCCCAGCAAAACACTCTTGTACAACAAAGGGACTTAAATTCCTCCTTGTTGCATGCAGAACTTTTAAAATTCACATGGTGTATGTAGAAAAAGCACTCAATATGAATGTTCTGGAAGACAGCTGTGTGTCTAATTGCTTCTGTAAAATGAAATGTATTATTCTCCTTCTGCCACTGAGGAACACAGGAGATATCCTTCAGCAAAGGGCACCAGCTGAAAAACAATAAAAGAAGCCTTAAGCATTTATCCTTTGATTGGCAGCTGTCTTGCTCCCTTAAGCTTCATGAAGTTCATATTTATTAGTGTAAAATATAAAAAAAGAAAGTTCAGCCATGGTATGTGCAGTTGAAAATTCAATGCAAAATATTGGGAAACAAACTTTGGTTTGGGCAACAGAATTTTCTCATTCTTTAGTATATATTTTTCCTGTTTTCTTTAAAAAATTTTTTTTTCTCTGAATGAATAGAGAAAGGGTAAGAGTGACAGCACTTTGTCACCAAGAAAGCTTTATTGAGTCAACATTTTATTGTGCAAGTTTGTGGAGTGAGTTGCTATATGATGTGTCTTGGGAATAGAGGTTCAGACAACAGAGATTCTCAACAAGTGACCACTTTATTACTTAATAGCACACAGGGTTCAGAAAAGCAGTGGAAAAGGTCCCATACCCCAGTCCCCTGGGGAAGCCAACTGCTCAGGTCGGTGGCTGGAGGCTCCACACTCCCACTTCGCATTGGAAAAGATTTATACAACCCAAGAAGATGGGGGTCCTGCTCCTCAATAAAAATCATGCATCAAGCAATCTCTGTGTAGAGTTCTACCCTTTTCAAGGTACAGGCCTACTTTTACCCTGGGCTGGAGAATGGAAATATATTGAAATGTGTGCAAACAATCAAGCAAGGGGGGAAAGAAGGTGGCTCCCTGAGTGCTGGGAGATGGTCTTTAAACATGTCTGTTACTTCCCCAGGAAAGTTATGTGTGCTTGGCACCATGCTGGCTGCTGGGGACACAGCAGTAAACAGAAAACCAGTTCTCCCCTCAAAGACCTTGTGGCTTAATATCTAGTGAGGAAGATATCTCATAACCCAATTAGGAGGAAGAATGAGACAAGTAATTGTTTCTTTTGTTCAGAGGTAAGTAACCTCTATTGACTCCTTTCCACTTGGTAGAAAAATGAATCTTGCCTATTATGCTACTGGGTCACTGCAGATGATCTGAGTGTTTAATCTTCGGAGGTGTGGCTCTTGTTATTCCTTCTGATATCTAAAGCTGAAGAGTCCAGAAAATTCGTAAACAATATAAGAGACTCTGAAAAAGCATTAATCCTCAACTGCAAGCACCCTCCTGTCATCTATGTATATAATTAGGAAATAGAACCAACTACAGGTGTGCATTTCTATGCTAATAACATGCAAGGTACAAACTGCCTAAGGTCCTAGACCTAGAGCAACCCTTTATTCATACAGACCCCTTGCTGTGTCACATTCTAATATGTGTACCTCATAAAATCAGTGTCTATGTATAGTTTATTTCCTCCACCTGAATGTTTCTAGAACTTAACACAGAATTGATATTTATATTAGATATTTGATATACATGTACTAAGTGATGAATGAATCCCTTTTAAATATATTCATTGTGATACTCTGACCTCACAATGCTTATTTTGCAGTAACTAGTCTGTTAGGATTTGACCCTTTCCCACCCAGTGAGGCTATCAAACCAGGGGACTGCCTCCCTCTGTCCAGAAGTAAGCATTCATGCCCTGGCTGGCTTCATTCAGAGAAGTTCTGTTTTGGGTTTGACAGTTTTTAAAGTAGTGGAAAAAACACCAAACCAAGTGCCATTCAAAGTAAATTCTTCAGAGTCATGCCAATCTAGTAACTGTTTGTTTTAAGTCCATGAGACAAGAAAAGTACAGAAATTGAGAGTAAGCCTATTACATAAAGTTCTAATTTTTGTTTTCAGAGTAATTTATGAAGAGAGGAAGGCATCCTTTTAAGATGTCAGCTGTGAAAAGATCAGGGGTTCCTAATGGAAGGCAGTTTGATATGAAGCCAACTCAAAGGAAAGCTCAATCATTGAAAGAAAGAGCAGGGGAGAGAATGGGGAGAGAGCAACTTAAGTACATATTCTAAACAATACCTGGAATTTCCTTCTTTTAATTTATCTAATAACTCTAGAAGCTTGCTCAGTTCGACAAAGTCAATCACATTTTCTCATCAAAAGGTATCTGAAAATAGGGGTCTCATCTGGCCCACTTACCAATAATTTAGAGGACTTTCTAGCTTTCAACTAACTGGGCTGAAATTGCATTTCAGGTTTCATTTCCTTGTGCAGGTTCTGCCTGGTTTAATCTTTAGTAATAAATTGTTGCTCCAAATATATACCCTGTATTCTGTTTCCATATTATGTCCTCCATGGATTATCTCTCCTTTAAAAAAAAAAATTCCACCCTTTTTCTGTTGACATTCCCTTTTCCCACTATACTTTGGATCAGTGTGTCTATATAAAATATTGGAGAACTATAGCTCTTGTATGCAAAATATGCTAGCATTGTTGTTAAACAATGAGAGTCATCCTGCACTTCTTCCTACCCTTCATTCTGCATAACCATCAGAATAAACTAAACCCTGTCAAGTTTATATCTCAAGTACTTCTTGAATTGATTGCTACCTCTTCATCTCATTTACTACTCCTCTTATTCAAACTTCTTAATGTCTAACATGAGCTCATGAGCCATTATCTTGCTTCAAACTCATCTTCCTATCTGCAGGCTTGTAATAGCCACACACACCCTCCCCATTTCCCTTACCTGGTGGTATTCCACAGTTCTTCATTGGGGAGCTGCAGGACATCATTGTGCCTGATAGTTTGACAGCCCTTGGTGATGCTGGCTGGAGGCTTGGATAGGAGGGTGGATGTGCATGGGGGGTTGGAGAGGTAGGGAACAAGCAGCCTCTTTCCTTTCTCTTGGATGCTGCTTAATTTTTTTTTTCAATATATGACATGATGGAGATCAAAATTTGGAACAACTGCACTAGCCAATACAGGTTTTTACAAATGGACAATACATGTTTCTTGGCTTGAAAGTATTAACCCTAGAAAAACCATATTTTAATCCTGATCGAATCTTGTGGGAGTAGCTGTTTCTTTTAATCCTGATTCAACACTGTAGGTTGGGAACTTTTCTTTAGATTATCTCCAGGGAGATGCAACACACCCAATTGTGGATATGACCTTTGATTAAATGGAGTTGTGACTCCACCCATTCCAGGTGAGTCTTGATTTGTTTACTGGAATCCTGTAAAGGAGGAGACATTTTGAGACAGTCAGAAATGACAGGAACAACAGAAGCCTCAGAGCCAACATGGATGCAGACACATGGAAAAGAGAGATACAGATGTTTGGAGATGCTTGAAGCCCAGCAGAAGATGCCATGAAATGTTAAGCAAGCCAGAACCTGGAGAGAGACAAGGAAAACCAAAAGATGAAATTCAGCCCTGGAGAAGCAAAGTGAGGAACCCCCATGGGAAAGCAAGGGACCAGCAGATACCAGCCACGTGACTACCCAGTTGACAGAACTGTTCCAGACCCATTGGCCTTTCTTGAGTGAAGGTAACCTTTGGTTATGCCTTAATTTGGACATTTCCAGAGGCTTAGAACTGCAAACTTGTAATTTACTAAACTCCTCTTTTTATCAGCCACTCCAGTTCTTGTTTGTAGCATTCCAGCAGTTTGCAAACCAAAACACATGGTAAAATTTGCATATCAAAATTCTATATCTTTTATAAGTTGTATAAGGAATTCTGTGATCTAGCTTATTTCTCTATTTTTATATCTCATAATTTCCTGACTTCTAATTTTATGTCTTGGTACACAGTAAGTTTTGTAATTCCCCATATATACTATGGTGTCTCTTTGCTCACCCTGGATCCTCTTTTGCAACACACTTCCCCCTGCTCTTAAGACTTAATGAATTCAAAGCTCACCTCCTTCAGGTAATTTGCCCTTCTCTTGTCTCATTCCTGCTGGAATATATAGCTCTGCATTTTATTTACATAAGGCTCTGGACAGCTAACTTCGTCCTTCCATATTTTTTGAAAATTGTCATTTTGGGGTCTGTTTCTTATTTTTGATCTGCTTATCTACAGTTCTTAGCTAATTCCACTCAATAAATATTTATTGAAAGAACCATCAATATTTTCACATGTTCACTACATAATGTTCTGTGCCCAATGAAATTAGTGCAATATCAGAGAAATTAAATGAAGAAAAACAACTTCAGGTAACTTTATATTAGACATAAACTGCATCTTTTTCCAGTTTTATTGAGTATTGTTAATATATATATTCTGTTAGCTGCGCAGAGCTAAGGAAATCAGCATCTTTATTTCTTACACTTTATCTTTCTGTAGATTTGTTGGGAGATATAAATTTCAATGATTTAAGCCTGCAGAACAAAAAGCAATCATTTCAGGATAAGAGTGCAGCAAATAATTGTAGCAGACCTGGTCAGCTGTAACCCTGGCAGCTGAGGCCTGCTTTTACCTGGAAGCTATATTTATTTTAATTGAACGGCTCATTGTGATCAGACCTGGTATTGACATTTACTCTCACCCAAGCCAATCAGAATTTTAGTCACCTGGGGATTTGGAATCCGGATTGAGAGACATGAGTAGTTTAGGATTTATGAGTGAAGAGATCTCTTGGGCACCAATACCTATACTATGATTGCTTGTCATGGGGAAGTACAGAAAACCATTCTACAAAAAAATCAAATGAAACAAATACAAAGAGAGAATCAGACATAAATGATCACGACAGAAGATGAGAGAGGGAGAGGGAGAAGAGGGGACTGTTGCTTTATCTGCTGGGTTCCTAATAACTGACTCCAGGTATAGCTCAAAGAGAGTTTCCTGCACTTGAAATCTGTAAGATATACCTGTATTCCTGATTTCTGTTTAATTATGTTTATGTATTCTCTGGTTCTTATAATTAAAATAAACCTGACTAAAAAAAAGTAGTTTATTTAATATGGAACCATATCAATACAGAGTGTTGACTGTGTGATAACAGTTTTTCAATCGCATGCAAAATCAAGGGCTTGAGTTTATTGTGGAAGGAGGGATAGCATTTTTCAAGGATTTTCTCTAATGTTCCTGCTTTTAGTTTTGTGGGAATTTATACTTTGTAGAACATCCTGTCATCACCTCTAATTGCTCCTTCTATAATATGAGAGTGATATGAAGCATAATGTGATTATAGATGTTGACAACACTTCTGTGGAAGCGTTTCTCTTTACAGTGAATGAAACTGACTCAAAGCAAAGAATTAAAAATAATTAAGGATGGATGGATAAAATTAGGGATGGGGCGGAAACATTAGATGCTTATGTGGAATTAAAGGGACAGCAGAACAACATCTTAAGGTTTCCACCCAATGGATACAAGCCTCATATATTTACACTAATGCAGGGTAAGGATTGGTGAGGAAGACGAAAAGCAAAATATTGTAAAAATAGGCAATATATCTAGGGATGTGATAGGGAAAGCAAATTAAAATAGACAATAAATGTATTTAAATAAGCAGAAAATAAGCTAAATATCTACAATCTAGTCACTCATCCCAACAAGTAAAGAAGAAAAAAAAATTCTGATAAACATGAGAAGTTAAAAAAAAAAAACACATAATGGAAGGAATCAATAAAAGGTCTTGAAACCGTAATCAGGAAAATGCACTGGTAAATGACTAACAGATTTTCACTCACCATATTGGCAACTTAAAAATATGTTGGTAGTATCCAATGTTAATGAGAGAAATTCATAGGGTGCAAAATGGTCCTCAGATTTTTTGAGGAAAGTTTTGTACCATTTATTAAAATTTATTATTTATAATATCACCTGTGAAAAGTCTGCAAAGACAAATTTACCTTGGCATTGCTTGTTACTGAAAGCAATTGGAACTTAAATATGCATCAATACTATAATGGTTGGAAGAACTCTGGAATATCTCTTTTATATAAATCATGAATCAGTGAAAGAAAAATGAAGGTGATCTACAAAAATTGACATGGAAAAGGTATATTGTAAATTGAAAATAGCATGCTATAGAGCTAAGTGTTTAGTATGATCCCTTCATATAACATGAAACACACATATATATTTAAATAAGCTTCAGGATGGAATCATAGATGCTATAAATTTACTTAAATTAATATAAGAATATGATATGCAATTTTAAACCAGTAAGTATAATCATCTAGATAAAATGGACAATTTACTATGACAATTTTAGATTTCAAAAAGTGATTTAAAGTCAGGAGGGGAAATTGAGAAGACAAATATCCTAGAAGAAATTGAAAATGTAATCACAGATGTAAAATCCTCCAAGAGAAAATTCTATCAAATTTTCAAAGAGGATTCCTATTTTGATTTAACTATTCCGAAATACAGGAGGAAAATGAAAGCTTGCCAAATCTTATAGGATAACAAAAAAATCACAAGTGTCACAGAAAAGTACAATAATTATAGACTAAACTCAAGTGCTAATTCAGACACAAAAAATCCTGAATAAGAATAACCAAATTAAATCTGGGAAGGCATTAAAATAATACTTGGGGAACACATTATTTATCTCATAAATGCAAGGGTGGCTCAACATTAGGAGAGCTACTAATAATATTTCACTAACTTAAGTCATTAAAAAATAAAATTTTATGATCATCTTAAGAGGTACAAGATATAATAAATTGATAAAGACTGATTTTGATTAAAATAACAGATTAGGCAAGTAGCTATAAAGGGTACTTGTATTAAAAGGGTCTTTACTTTAAACTTGATGTTGTTAGTGCAATTGTCAAAAAGGTAAAAATCATGACTCAGGCAAACATCTATTAAGAGTTATTTAATTATTTAGTAAGGAAACAAGTAAAGTACTATAGCCATTCAGAGAGCATTTAAGATGGACTTGGAAAAACAATGCTTTGATAAGATTTCTGGATTAGATACAAAATGTTTCATGTCTAACAAGACACCTTTGGGGTTGTCTGTTCTACCAGACAGATATTATTTGCATCACTAATGGACCAAAAGTTTTAGAAGGTAGCATGAAGTCTGGAATCTTTAACCATAATAATCTGTGAGTTGAACTAATACCTTGCCTTCTATAATCAGTGGGTGACGTTTGTCATTGTATGGTATGAAAAAGGATGTGCTCCCCATTTTTATGCCTTATTTGCAAGTTTCAGATTTTTTTTTTGATAATAGAGTATTTACCAGAAACCCCCCAGATAGTATCAGACTTGTGTTACATCCAAAACATTTCAATTGAAGTCAAGTCATTGTGTTCTCTGTTTCTGCACCTTCAGGCTGGAAGCAGTGGGAGGGCAAAGCAGTGGGGAGAGAACAAGGCTAGTACAGTTGTGATCTGACTTTCTCCCTCCCTAGATTGGAAGGTGTTTTCTTTGGTTGGAGAGTTTTTGAGGACATAGGGAAAAAGAAGTCCTCCTTTCTGGAAATCACTCATGCAGAGTTTTTAATACAGACGATGCCTGATCTGGCTGGCTGCCTAAGAGTTGCCTCCATGCTCCCAAACAAATTCAGACTGCACTTTGGACATAGTCTGCCTCTACAAGATCCAGAAGGACTCCTGCGAAATGCACATTCCATTTGGTCTGAAAAGTGCAGGTTTCCCCATTGCGGCATCCCTTTTCACTGTTAGCACAGCTGGCTCTAAGCTGGCCTTGAATATCGGCTCTTCTCATGCATGTCAATTTTGCCAGTTCCTTTGCCTCTTCAAATTCAGAACAAATATTCATTTTCTTCTGATGATAGTCTCTGAAAACACTCTCAATTAAACCTGAAGTTTAGAGAAAGTAAACCCTACCTCATGATGAAGATTACCATTCCATATAATTCCAACATCTTCCTCCAAGTTATCGTTCCCTACTTCTTTAAATCAGAGTGGATTTTTAGGCTAAACCAGGGTTTATCAACCTCGGCACTCCTGACATCTTGGGCTATATAATTCTTTGTCCTGTGCATTGTAGGATGCCTCACCCCTACCCACAAGTTCTGGCAAAAGAATGTCTCCAGACATTTGAGGGGTTAAATTGACCATACTTGAGAGCCACTGGACTAGGGGAATACTTAAGAGTCACCTACTTCATAAGTCATATAAGGGAGTTCCTGCACCTTAGTTTTTAAAATGTGGTATACATAACACGGTTTTGCCTTTTTTGTGCCTCTGTAGAGATAAGCTGTAAGAGTCCTATTTCAACATTCTTTTATAACTGATAATCTCATTTTCTCCATCAGCTTACATTTCCAGTGATATTTTAGTGCTCTCTAATGACTGCTGCAATGGGTAAGTTGCCCTATTGGAGTGCCCCTTAGTGCTATGTGGCCAGCAACCATCAATCATACAGATCTACCTTTGGAGATTGGAGCCGTAATGTACTAAAGACCAAGAATTGTTCAGTTTGGACGGAATCGTATTTGTTGAAGTTGCAATTCCTAAACGGTTCTGCAAGATGCGTCATCCTCACGAAGGATAAATCCTTTTGTACTTACATATGTTACCTTCACACTGGGCCTCCATTCTCATATATACATTAATATCTTGGCCAGTGATACATCAAAACAACTGTATTTGTAAAGCAAGCATGAGACTGTTAGGAAACAAAGCCTCCATAACTATACAGAACTATAAAACTTCTTAGTTTAGACTCCTTACTACAAGATTCAGGAAGCAGTGAGTAGGGGAGGAGGTGCAAAATCATGACTTTTATGCGAATGTAAGATGGATTTCTCTCAAAGATTTTATTTAATTCAATAATGAATGAGGGAACCATTACAAGTACTTCAAAGGAAAATTCCAAGAAGCCTGCATGTATAGGAAATAAGAAATCCTGAAGTGAATTTATAAATAGATGAAAAACAGGTCCATCTACAGGGCAATAATCAATTGTATTCCACTAGATATAATTAATTTGAATTTTATGGGTAAGAATCATTTACATTTTTTTCATTTTTCTGCAAATTTACAGAGATGCAGATTAGCTCAAAGACAATGAAATATCTAGAAACAAGGATGGGTAACCTAGCTAAGATTTAACCCATTTTAAAGCCTTCCAAAATTTTCCTTGACCCTATCTATGGCTAAAGATTTTATTTTTACAGTTTTATATGATCATTTGTTAAAGACTCTGTTAATAAATGTTTAAATGTCAGAAACAATGTTCATTTAATCTCATTGTCCTTCAAGGAAAAAAACTAATCATTGATTTTTTCATGCACATTTTATTGGGTTAAATGCCATTATTTATGGAGGATAGTTTACTAGAACATTATGTTAAGTTGTGTGTTTGTCATTTGTAAATATAATATAAAATTTTTACTTTTATGTATGAGACCATGGTATTAATGTTTAAAATCAATTGATACATTAAGAAAATATAAGAATCAATTCTTTACACTACTGATAATATAGTAAATGTTTAATACTTTTATATTAGAAAGGCTAACAAATTTTACCTATACATGGAAACTTTGAGTATGTTAAAAATGTAATAGCACTTGTAATCAGTTTATTTAAATTTGGGGTATATTTTTAACTGATAGAAGAAAAATACATACAACTATATGAAAGTGAAGCAATTTCATGCCACGTATCCATGAGGATTTATGTGTTGCCTGAAAAGAATAGAAATCTGAGTTTAAACAGCTGCTTCAAGTTTTCCATTCTTTTCCTCCTATAGTGTCTGAATATTAACAGCACTCAAAAAAAGTGGCTTTTCATCTCACAATGAAGAATGCAGCGAAGTCAAAGTCTCAGGCTAGGTCAGAGGTTAAAAAAATATATAACAATAATAAAACAAGTTCAGAATAGCAAATTAACCGAGAGTAAAATTTATCTCACTGCATTCCCTGTGAAGATCTGGGTCATATTGGTTATACAGCGATATGTGCAGTGAGGCTACCCCCTGGTGGTCAGATGCTAAAACAAAAGGGTTTCCAGTCACATACAAGTACACAAACACAAAATAGAAAGAAGAAAAAAACTGTCACAATAGAAGTGATATAAACAGGAATACAGTTTTAAACAGTAACAGAGTTAAAAAAAAAAAAAAAAAGCCTTCTCACCTTTCCCAGTGCCACCACTCCCCAAGCCTTTTCTTCTGGCTGAGTACATGGGAATATATACAGTTTCTGTGTTTTGTTCTCCCAATGATTACCATGAACATACACTTATCTATTTTTTGTTCATCCCCTCAACTATAAACAGTATTCACTTCCTGGTGAGAAATATTTGCATTAAACAACACAGTTATCTCTTTGGAAATTGAATGCTTTCTTTGCCTCATTTGTTACTAGAGCTATTTTTTTTTCCTTTTCCTGAGATAAGTTTATTGTATAGTCTTATGATGATCTTTTTCTGTTTCTCTTTAAGCCTTAATACTATCATTCATTTAGAACCTCTGTCCATGACAAAACTCATTTTTTTTTTTCCATCAGGAGGTTATCTCCTGCAGAGAGAAGGGAAATGGGTACAACTTTGCCTGTTCTTCCAAGGTCTGTTCTTACATGTTAAAAACAGATGGACTGGGGTGCACGGGTGGTTCAGTGGTTAGAATGCCCGCCATCCATGCAGGAGCTCCGGGTTCGAGTCCCAGACGATGCACTCCCCCAAAAATAAAAATACAGATGTACAAGTCCATTTATTCCTTGTCTCCAAACGTGGTGTTTCCACGTTTGCCCTAGAAAGAGTCATAATTGCTTCCAGTGTCTTGTCTTCTGTTATAATTATATCTTCAGGTATGTATAAAATAAACACAATATTATCTGCTTTCTATCTATCACCTAGAAATTCCTCAGAATTAATAATCTGCCAGTATGGTGCCCTTACTGGTTTGTGGTGCTTTCAGTTTCATTTCTCTAATTTCAACTGGAATTCGAACCAGAAGCCAGAGCAAATCAAACACACACACACATACACACAATAAATAAAATAAATAATATAATATTAAAAACAAAAAATACTTCTTTATTAATAGCATCACTGAAAAAATTAATATTATATTAAAATCAAAAACTTAAAATAATCGACATTTAAAATAGTCTAGTTTGTGTTCCATTTCCTTGATTAGTAAATTAAATTTAAATTACCTTTATTCTGAAAATTGTTTCCTGTAAAATGATTACAGGACTACGGATTCACAGAATTTTAAAGTAGGATAAAGAAAATTGTCGCTCAAGTGCCCAGCAGAGTAGCACACATTTCATAAATGCTCATTACCTATTTGCTTTTCTTCATATAATTTTGGGTAGTTTTAAATTTTTCAGATCATTTTGTAATATCAGTCATCTGACAGAAAGGGAACCATGATAGATGGGGAGTTGGATTTAAAAGAGGTTTTCAAAAATGTGATAAAAATATCCTGCTTTTGTACATTTTAGAAAGACACTTGACAATGAGACCCCATTATTAGGACACATTAGTGCCTCTGTAGTTAGAGGTCTCTGAAGTGTTAGGTTCGTTCTTTTAGTTGTAAATATAACCCTAAGCATCTTCTTTAGAAGACAGACTAGGGCTGGTGAATATTTCTTTAGTATTTCATGCAGGCTGCGAACTCTGGTTGTTATGAAGCCAGTTTAGTTGCTAGCCCCTCTAATTTGGATAGAGGGAACAATGAAAGATAATAGATGTAATAGCATGAATAATAATGTTTTCTTACATAATCTATTATATGACAATTGACAGATAATTATATTAATAATTGCCAACCTCTTATCATCTTGCATAAATTTGAGATAAAATATCACTGAACAGGGATAATTTCAACAAAATTTCACAATAATTAACCTATATGGTTCTTGGCAAACTTCCAAATGGGATGCTCAGATAAATTATAAAGCAAAATTTGCCTGACATCCTTCTATAGAAAGACTATTGAAATTTGCATTTTCCCATAAAAACACATTCAAGAACTTGCCCTTGAATGCTTTATCAAATAAAGAAAATGAAGAGATTTTTGTCATTAACTTTTCATTTTTCAATAAAGGATTAAAATATATAATATTGAGCTATAATTTTCATGTTTGTTCCTTGAGATGTCAAGTTCCTCAATGTTTTCAAATCTTCAAACATAGCTACCAATTTTACCTAGTTCAATTAAGGCTATTCTGCATCTGCGTAATTGAAAGCTTCTTCCCTAAAACAGGGAACTTGCATATTTCAGCATATTTTGCTTTAAAAACCAAGGAACTTCAGAAGGAACAAAATATTTTTATTTTACACTATTTTATCTAAAAAATACAAGGCAACTGGCTCATTTCTTTGCATCTCATTTTTCTACAATATCATTGTGTTATTTGATTTTAAAGCTCAAGTTTTCTCTTAGACCTTAGGAGACATGAGATATTGGAACCGGATGCTTAGTGGTGAATGGCACATTACATCCTGCAAAAAGGTGGCATTGTTTGTTTTTAATTTTGATTTTGACAAAAATATGAATCATGAACCCAGCATTTCTAGAGTATGATTACTGCTTAATTCCATATACACCCTCTCACTGTCTCCACTTTAATTATGGATCATTTGCTCCAAATAATTCATCCCCTTTCACAGTAATCATCAATTTATAAAATAATGTCAATTCTTCAATGAAATATTTAGCCAGATCATCATAACATAAAACAATTTGAAGACAAATTATTTTATGATCAATTCATTGTAAATAATGGCTTCCTCATTGAAGTTGCCAATATAGTGCTTGACAATGTCTGGAAATTTTCCAATATTTACAAATGAATATTTAGGTGTGTCAGGAATGAAAGGTCTCTCCACTGATATTAGGCCTTAAAGTTCCTAAAGGTTGTTTTATTAAACAAAGAGATATTTGTATATATTGTCTGCTTTTCCCCCTAAATCTTGATAATGTGCTTCTGTGACATTTATGCATATGTATTTTAGCAAATAACACTATATTTAAAAAAAAAAAGAAAGAAACTACTATTCTTGTTCATTTTTCTTCTCAAATAAATTTACGAAGATTTATCTCACACTCGAACAGGTCTAGCAGTCCATGTGTTGCAAGTGACTCTGTAAGTAAACTTGGATTTCATATTTGAAGTATGTATGAATTCATCCTGACTATGTGCTTAGTTGAACATTTTTCTGCTATCTACTATCTTAGTGGAACACATTTTCTACTGTGTTTGCAGAGCAGCAAAAGGTCTGAATAGCGAACTCTAGGCAGTAGAATTCTTTTAGGCATAGTTGCGTGAGCTCTGCTACTCAGAGACACATACACACCTAAAATATATATATATATATACATATATATATATATTTACATCTTTGGCCATCTTAGCAACTTTTAATGGTGTTTGAGGTCAGGTAAAAATTATCTTACTTTAATAAAGTTCTCATTTCTAGCTCTTAGAATCAGGATAAATTCTAACCTATGCAATATTCAAAATAGAATCTAAAACAGGTTTGGAAAGCAAAATCAATTTTGGTGGGTAATAAAAATAACGCTTACAATTTTTATCTTTTACAATAAACTATGTCTTCACTGAAAATCAAGAAGAAGACTTGTCAGCATGTGTATTTACACATCCCTTCCCCCCTCGTTTGAGAAATTAGTGCCCTTTGGGAAGTTCTCACTAGTTTTTTTTTAGAAGTGTGATAAATTCTAACAATGTGCAGGTATTTGCCCTTGAACTCATCCTGTATCTGTCACATACCAATCATCATCAATTATAGAGTGATCTTTCTCTGAAGAGCAATATCCTTTAGCTAGAATCCACCAAAACTGAGGAGACTCTTTCCACAAAGGCAGAAGTTAACATTGTTAGGCCTGAAAACAATTCTCATATAGCAATGGACTATGGACTTGAACCTACCTATGTGACATCTTGAAGTTATGATTGGTCTTCCTATTTAGACACTAGTTCTTTCTTTTTCTTTCATGTCTGGCTTAAATTAGAAGCTTATTTCTAATCTAAGTCCGCCTTCCACGTATTTGTATTATGGGACATAAACCTTTCCAGAACGTTTGCTTATAATTTAGCTTTTCCTTCTTCAAAAGTCTTCATTAATGGACACGGACTTCAGTTTGAGGGATCAGACTATGCGTTTTAGCCAATTTTAACAGTTTGGTCCAATAGCTTGGCTAGAAAGACCAGAAATATAGACTTTCATACCATATCAAGAGTACTTATTTAATATTACAAAATTCAAAATATGCTTAGCCTTCCCAAACAACCAATGCCTAAGGTATATATCCTGCCATCATTTTTCATTGGGAAGTCACAGTAATATACCTCTTTCTTGGCCATAGTTTCATCATTAAACTAGGACAGTGGACTAGATAATTTGTTATATATACCACTGAGAAAACTTAATCTTTTCACTCTGCTAGTCTTTATTTAAGTCTGCATCCAATCTTTTTTTACCTTGTTGATATAAAGGATTACATTTTCCTCTATGAATCTTCATGTTCAAGGAAAAAGAGGGAATGGGAGGAAAGAGAGATTTCCAGTTCCTTTGTGATAAGCTTTTTCCAGATACAATGAAGTCCTCTCAGATTTTTCATGTATCCAAATCCCTTTGAAACCAATGTTTTCATTTCCAAATAGAATCAACTCCTTTACTAGAACTATTGGCTTCTTATTTGTTCCTTGTTAGTGTAAAAGGCCAAATGTCTTAATGTATCAAAATGTCTAGTTCTGAAGATCATTCAGAAGGCAATAAAGAAAATATACTTTTATTTTTACAACAACCAATGCGGTTTTCTTCCTATATAGCCAAATAATGCTAATTGGTTGTTTTAATTTTTTTAAGCTTACACAAATTAAGGCCTAAGGAAAATTACATATTTTCATTTATTGCTTTCTAATAGCAATGCTTAGCTACTCATTCTTCCTCTAAGATGCTTCCTCTAAGCATTGTCACTTTTTCTTAAACTGTAGACCCTAGGGTCTTTATTTTATTTCATCCACCTATCTTTTGTCAAAATCTGTCACTTTTTGCTTATCTCATCTCCAAAATTTTGCACCTTCCTTATAGACCCCCTCCTGTGGATGAGTTTGCTGTGCCTGTCATAGAATCTATACATCACTGCCAGTCATATTTCATGTTGATAGCATTGACAGTGATTACTTCCTATATATAAATGGAATAAAAGGAAGACCCAACCAAAGAAATGTCTCTCCAAAGGCTGTAAGCAATAATTGAAAACAAGGTGCATCTGTAGCTTGGTAATTGCAGATTTTCAAAAGAGGCCCCTTTGCCTATGGCTTCATGCCAAGCTGATGTGTCTGACACTGTTATTTCCCAGAAGTCTACCTGTCTGACACATTGTATAAAGCTCTCCTTTGGCAAGTCTGCACCTCTGCACTTGGACCAGGATGGATAGAATTAAACTTACTGCAAATAAGCACTTCTTTATTTATTTGACAGCTCTTACAAAGATAAGGTCATGTCTGTATAGCTGTGCTTCGGTTAATGAAAGCTGATTACACAGGTTGCGTACCTGAATTAGGGAATGAGTCTTTACATTATGGAAAGTATTATTCATATTGCAAAATAATTCACTGCAGGGTTCCATCAAAAAGCAGCTACTGCTTTAAAAATGCTTCTTTTGTTCAAGTAAATTGATACAAAATTCAGTTGCACTAAGATTACATAGATTGAGGCTCCACTGTACTACTTTTGTTCTAACTATGACTTGTTGCCAGTCACACAATCCCCACATATATCTATTTACATGTATACCTGTGTGTTTTCAGCAAGAAGTATAGACATTATACAGATTCAAAAGAAAACGGAACTCTACCAAATGGTATTTTGAAGAAACCCAGTTCTCCCTTTAATTTTGACAGCTTTACTTGCTGGAATGTTGAAATTACTTAGAGTTAATTTTTATATTTGTATTAACTTTGCGATTCCTGGGAAAAAAAAAGAGATTACTGTGAGTCAGGAACAAAGAGAAAGTGTGGTACTGGACCAAAACTCTCAATTAATTTTATCAATAAGACAAGCCTTAGTGGGGGGAAAAAAAGAGCAGCATTAGAACACGGCTTAATTAAACTTCCCACCTAGGAAAGGAATTTTTAGGAGATTCTATAACTAAAAGTGCAGAAAAAAATAAAAAGAGATTCAAAGTTTCGGTGAATAAAAGCTTTCAAACTTGAAAATAGTTTTTTAGTGATCTTTAAAGTAAATTTTTATTACACTAATTTCCTTTAACAATTTCTTAGTCGGATGTAAATTTCAAAATCTTTAAAATCTTTTGAATTTCATGAAATTAGCTATATTTTATTTTGAATCTTAAATCCACATTCAATGTTGCCTTAGCAGAAATATAGCTTTATTCAAAGATGTTTTGTCATCATAGGATACAGACTCTCTAGCTTGTTTCCAACATCGATCTGACTTTTAAGAAATTTAATTATCTAACAAATAGTAGTAGGTAGAGAGTGTGACACTCCATTGTTTGAACTTGACGCCTATATAAGAAAATAGTATAGGGCACAAAGTAAAGATACCTGATGCATTATCATGGACCATGAAAAAAGCATCTTTAAATCTCTGGACTTTATTTTCCACGTTTGTTAAATGAGAATTATAACAGCCTTATCACAACACCTCACAGATTGTTGTGATAACATATTAGAAAATTGATTTGAAACCATCTGAAAATACAAAGAGAATTTCTGAGAGGTAGTATGAAATAAGAAAAAATGATTTTAACTCCTGCTTAAAGAGGAAGACATTACTACAGTTTAGATCATCTATGGAAGATCTAGAATCATTTAGTTTTAATAACAATAATAAGTAGATTATCTCAGAGATGCTACAATATCATGAGTCCTTAAGTAGTATCTCTACAGCTTGAAACTGAAAAGCAGGAGTCCTATATGTTTCCCAACTTCCAAATATGCAGTGTTCCAATATCTAGGAAAATATCTGGGGTGGGGTGGGGGGGTAAGTTAGGTTAAATAGGCATATACTTGGGATCTCAGAATTTAGTCAAAATCCACTGAAATCATAGACTCTGGGAGTTACAAACAAACTATAAGGACCTACCTTGACAGAGAAAGCAAAACAAAGCAAAAGAGGGTTCCAGGGACAACAGATGGGGTAGCTAATGAATTCATCCTCCTATGATTTTCTTACATTGTTTCCTGTTTACTTGTAAATTAAATGTCCTGGCTGATGGAGCATTTTGTCCTTGAGGTCACACTTAACTGATTCGAGTGTTGCCTGGATGTCAGAGACAAAAGTTTAAGGCACCAAAAAGAGCCAGATGGCTTCTCACTAGTTCATAGCTTGCGTGGATCAGGAAATTGCAGTCGTCCATAGTCAGTGAGCAGCTCAAATCAATGGCCTGCCAATGCCCATCAGTGGCATCTACAATGCGTGACCCAGGGATTAAACAGTGTGCATTGTTCAATGCTCCTCATTGTTCCCCACCTCTGCTGATTTACTTCGCATACAGAGCCATAGGCTTTCCTGAAGGGCTCTTTTCTTCTCCTACACATTCTGAATAATTGCCCTGCAAGGATGTAAGCCCTTCTAATTCCCCATATCTCAACCAATTTAGATGGGGCTCGTTGGACTTTCTTCCTTATCACTGAATTTACTGAAGCTTATGCTTTTCTGTGTGTATATCTTGATCTATATGTGTGTATGTGTGTGTGTATATATACATATATACATTTACCTTAAATTTATTATATATATATGTGTGTGTGTGTGTGTACACACATGAACATATTTAAGGTAAATGTATATATACAAAGATAGGTGAATCACATATTAGTTATTCCTTATGAAAGAAAATGTAAGTACAGCTAATTTATCTCTCCATTTGTTCCTAGCACAAATACTAGAAAGTTCTCACTTTTGAGTAGGACAGTCTCGGTTCCATTACCTTTGGTGAGGGGCAATGCTTCTAGTATGTTCCTGTCCTCAGGCAGTTGCTGTTGTTTTCTTTCGTGTTGTTCCTGTCCTCGGGCAGTTGCTGTTGTTTTCTTTCGTGTATGGGTGTGTGTATGTGCACATTTGTGCTATAATTTATAGAAATATATTAAAAGTTCTTTTAATACACAGATATTCATGTGCAAAAGAAAATGTGTATGTTTTTATAATGTGCATTCTAACTCCTTTTTCTTCTCTCTTATATTGAACCAAATAATATTTTTTTTCTGGGTGGTTCATCTATCCATACAAAATACAGTCATTAGGACTGAATCTCATGCCAAATAATATGTGAGGGTATAAGTATGATAACTTGTAAATGAGTAAGTAGTACTGGCTTCTTGCTTATTTCTATATGTTTATAGCTATTGGTGAGTGATTTGCCTTCTCATCTCAGTTATTCTGAGCATATATTTGGACTAAAATCCTTCTGTTCTAGTTTGCTAGCTGCCGGAATGCAATATACCAGAAACAGAATGATTTTTAAAAAGGGGAATTTAATAAATTTCTCGTTTATAGTTCTAAGGCCAAGAAAATGTCCCAATTAAAACAAGTCTATAGACATGTCCAATCAAAGGCATCCAGGGAAAGATACCTTGGTTCAAGAAGGCCGATGAAGTTCAGAGTTTCTCTCTCATCTGGAAGGGCACATGGTGAACATGGCATCATCTGCTAGCTTCTTCTCCTGGCTTCCTGTTTCATGAAGCTCCCTGGGACGCATTTTCCTTCTTCATCTCCACAGGTCGCTGGCTTGTGGGCTCTCGTGGATATGTCATTCTTCTCTGGCTCTCTCTGAATCACTTTCATACTTCAAAATGTTTCCTCTTTTATAGGACTCCAGAAACTTATCAAGACCCACCCAAATGGGTGAAGACATGTCGTCACCTAATCCAGTTTAACAACCACTCTTGATTAAATCACATCTCCAGGGAGATGATCTGATTACAATTTCAAACATACAGTATTGAATAGGGATTATTCTGCTCTGCCTTTATGAAATGGGATTTAGATTAAAACATGGCTTTTCTAGGGGACATACATCCTTTCAAACCAGCACACCTTCCTTGAACTTAGATTTTTACTTCCCATGTAAGTTAATATGCTGATTTCCTTTCCCTTATTAGAGTTTGCTTTAATTTTTTTTGAAAAATAAAGTGGCATTAACTAGTTAAAATTTTGAGTTAACTATTGCATGCATTACATGTTACCCTGCTTGTTTTTTATTCTTACTACATCTTCTCAGGATAGAAAATTTGGAAATGTAAAGGAAAATATATAAATTCCACGTAACCAAGGCCAAGAAATAAAAACTTTTAATATTGTTGCATATTTTGCATAATTCAATGGGCATGATTCACTGGTCCACAATTTCTAAAGATATATGATAGTTATTGCCCTGAGCAGTAGGCTCTTTTAAAGACTTCTGCTGTTCCTTGAGAAATAGCTGTACTCTTTTCTAGTAGTATGTCCAGTGATGTGAATTCTGGGGACCAAATATGAAACCAGTGGTAGGCATATTGCATGACATCATTTTAAATGTCCCTAACCTACTAAAGCTTCTGCTAAAAATCCACGGGGCCCAGTAACAGCAAGAATAGAAGAGTAACGCATAGGAAGCCAGAGTCTGCGGGGAGGACAGGAGCAACCTGTCGAAGTAGAATCTGCTCAGGAGTTGAAATTGGAGGGACCTGCATAGCCTTCTCCAGAGAAACTAAGAAGGTACCCAAGAGAAAAGTTTCTGCTTTAACTGCAGCAAAACCAAAAGAACACACAAAAAAATGGCAGACAAGGAAGAGTCGCTATTAATTGACTGTCCCTGCTTTCCTCTTCATAGTCCAAAACCAGACAGGAGTGATGTTTTAGTTTGCTAGCAGCCAGAATGCAATATACCAGAAACAGAATGGCTTTTAAAAAGGTGAGTTTACAGTTGCTAGTTTACAGTTCTAAGGCCAAGAAAATGTCCCAATTAAAACAAGTCTATAGAAATGTCCAATCTAAGGCATCCAGGGAAAGATACCTCCATTCAAGAAGGCTGATGAAGTTCAGAGTTTCTCTCACAAGTGAGAAGGCACATGGAGAACAAAGTCAGGGTTTCTCTTTCATCTGGAAAGGCACATGGTGAACACGGCGTCATCTGCTAGCTTTCTCTCATGGCTTCCTGTTTCGTGAAGCTCCCCTGGAAGCATTTTCCTTCTTCATATCCAAAGGTCGCTGGCTCATGGACTCTCTGCTTCTCGTGACTGTGTCGTTCTTCTCTACTCTCTCCAAATCTCCTGGCTTTCTCTCTTGTTGTTGGCTAGCTTTTTCTAAAGTGCTTCTTCTTTTAAAGGATTCCAGTAAGACCAATCAAGACCCACTTGGAATGGGTGGAGACAGGTCTCCACTTATGGAGTTTAATACCCACACTGATTGAGTCACACTCCATGAAGATAAGTTCATTATAGTTTCCAACATACAGTACTGAATAGGGATTAGAAGAAGCCGTTGCTCCCACAAGACTGATTAGGATTAAAACATGGCTTCTCTAGGGTATATAAACCTTTTCAAACCAGCACAAGTGGTCTGAAGCATATTCTATTAGTGAACTGAGGCCAGGCCCTTTTGGGCAGTCAGGCTAGGTGTTCTTACCTTTGAATGAAAATCAAAGTGATAACGTACTCTAATTTTCTTAATAAAGCCTATGATTTGTTAGTTAAATCGATCCTTAGCTTTCTATTTATTAGGAGTGGAAAGAAAAGATAAGGGAGCATTCCAGTGTTTTCATCCAATGGCAGAGGGAAAGCTATATTGGGTGACAAAAATAATCCGCTTTATGATTGCATTCCCAAATTCAAGTTTCTTCAACATACTGGTTTCAATACATACAGGTATATCACTACTTACATAAATAGTCAGCTAGATATAGTTATAGACATATAAACTTAAACTTGTAATATGTACAGCCATTTGCTCATCTTCTCTGTTATGACTAAACCTCCTTACCTACTCAGCTATTGTTTGTTTTATGAAGATTTTTTTCCTTCCTCTTAACTCATTCTGCAGAAAGTAATGTTGGATTGCTAGTAGATAAAATTTTATATTTAACATTGAAATTTAGACAGCATATCTCCTTACAGCAGTGTCTTTTCCACACATTAGTAAAATTTAATCTAGGCTCAGCTCATGAGAGAAATAAAATAAAAGAAAAAAAAACAGAGCATTATTTGTCTTAATTTAAAATATCCCCCAAATGTAATATAAGGACAAGAAATCAGAGATTCTGTTTCATGTGTTAGTGACTCAGGTTCTTCCAATAATTGGCATGGGTCTCTGAGACATTTTCTTTTCTTGAGTCTAGATCCTGCCAACACATGCTATTTCATTAAAAAGTTTTTCCTTTTATTTTCTCTTCATTACCAAGTTATCCCTTTAATTAGTGGGATCCTGTGAGCCTTAAATAAAAACAGGTTGGTGGAAATTGATTTTAATGCAGCAGTTGAGACCCAAGCCTGTGACTGACTTTTAACTATATATATTTTTAAATATATTCCCTGTTCCTGGATAGCCTAAAGATCCCTAAATGCTTGGACACTCATTAGGAGAAAGCTATTGTCAAAAACATAAATGCCTTATGGCCATATCTTTGAGGCAGCCTGGGGAAACACATTCTGCTCCAAGGCTGTACGTTTCTGCTACTCCTAGTAAAGCCAGCTAGCCTCCCCTGTTTCAGTTAACAACTGGGTTAGGTAGCTTGAAACCGGGTCCTCAAATTATTCACTTAAGTATAAGCTGACTATATGAAGAGAAAATTCTTCACATAAACTTTTAGCTTCTTCATGCAATGAAAAATCCAGAAGTAGGAGCTTCTGGCTTTGGCTCAGCATCTTGAGTACATTAAAGCTATGGTTTCTGTGGTAGTTTTAGTCTTCCCATCTCATCCCCAAGTAGCTTCTGACACTTATGCCAGGATATCTGCATTGCAGGCAACAGGAATTAAAAAGAAAGGAAGTGCAATCTGAACTCTCTCTGTATCCCTACCCTTCTAGATATATTAATATCTCACTGGTCACACACATGTGCAAAGAAACCTGAGAAATAGGGCTTATAAGGTGAGTGTATTGCCATATCCAACATTTCAGTGTGTTGCAGTAGTGGAAGGAAGGAGAGAATAACGGTAATTAGACAACTAGTATTCTCTGTGACAGTGGCCAAGGAGCCCACTGGAAGACCCTAGTTTGGGGTCCACAAATACTGCTGAACAAAGCACATCTATTCTCCACTTTCTTACTCTACCATGAGTAAGAAAGTACCAACTCTCAACGCTATTATAGTCTAGAACTTCCCATAAAGTAGGTTTGATTTTTCCCTATGCATGCATTTAAGAGTCTCCATCATTTTTTTTTCTCAAATTAGAGCAAACAGGGTCTATTCTCAGTTGAAACCCTGAACTAGATGAATTGTCTAAATTGACCCAGCATACCCAATTGACAAATGCTTCTATAAGGATAAAAGAAAAATGAGAGTTCCAAAATTTCAGAGCAAGTCCTCATAAAATTGAAGCACAATTCAGTAGCATTAAATATCTTCTAAGCAGAGTAATAGTGTAATAATAAATTATCTTACCATTCCACCCAGCAACATGTGCCCACAGCTCCTTATTTTATCTGACTGTACTCTTGCACCAATATGGGGAATTTAGTGTCTCTGAATATTTTCTTTTCTGTTTGCAAATCTCTCTCCTCTCTCTCTCTTATCCCTCTGCGTATTTCATCATTTTCCAAACTGCATCTATGCAAATCTAGCATTCTGTGATATATTCAGAAGCTAATTAAAAAATGACCTGATATTTATGGCCAAAATTTGGGATATTGCTTTCCTTGGAGATTCACAATTCATATTTGTATTTTAAACATTCTTAGAAGTGTTGTAATAAAAACCACTATTCAACTTAATTCAACCCAGCATTTCCCTTACTTGCTATTATGATGGAAATCATTTTTCTCGCCTATAAACATCATGCAGAATATTCTATGCAAGACAGTTAATAAAAAGTTTATTCCACTTTAAGGCTTATGTTTATTCATAATTTCCATCTCTTTATGACATCTGTATATCTCTGAATTTAACATTCCTCTACGATGAGGTTTTCTGTATTTTGAGATAAAATCAAATGAGACAGCTGCCAAAAAGTGGGTTCTTTTTCTTCCAGCGCTTAACCCAGTCCAGTGAATTATGGCTTTTGTGATGGGGCTGCACACTAACAAAAGCAAAGCATGGCAATCCATGTATAAGGCACTTCTTCAGGCAGGGAGCTTCAAAAGGGAGCTGGGGGATGTTTGACTCACTTGGGATCACTCATTTCTCTTCAGTATACACACTCTGATGTTCTCAATAAATCTGAGGCCACAGTCCCTTAGATGCCCTCCTATAAACACCAAGGCAGGTTCTGGGAGAATAAATTGAATGAACTGCCACAAACATTTCTCAATAAAATAAGGGGGAGAGTGTAACTGAAGCCTGCATGAGAATTTCATGTAGATTTACTAAGCTTTGGGGTTGCTTGGTTGAAATGCATTTCCAAAGGTGGGGAAGAACTTCAATATAAACTATCTTTGATATATTTCTTTGCTAAAAACCACAACCTCTAGTATTCTAGAGAGGCATGATTTATAACTATTACATGCAACAAAATGTTCTTTTTGGCCCTGAAATCTGATAATTTGGTTTTACACAGTTACTGTGTTTCCAGAAATAAAGCTCTTGTCCATCTCCATTATTACTATGAAGGATAAGCTGAGAAGTGCTCAGCACATTTCCACTGCTTTACTCATGGGTGATAATCTCAGAGTTTTGGAAATGTATTAGGCACAGAAAAAGAAGAATGAAAACCTTAACAGTCTTTTAGGTAGAAATGAGCAAGGAACCTTGGTGTTCAATCTTGGAAGCACTTTTCTCAGTGTACTCTATATAATCCATTCCCTTTGGGCTTTGCAGGTATATTTTTGAATCTATCATCCTGAAAGCATTTACACTGCCTTGCAAATGTTTGACCAGCCTGCTTCTTTCCCCACAACAGAACTTAATTCAGATTGCAAGTGAAAGATAGAGAATGAGAATATAGAACTCATTTTCATTTTTAATTCACCGCTTTTTTTTCTGGGTAAGTCATAGTTGTTTGGTTGCATATGGATGTATTAAAGCAAAAGGAAACTCAGGCATAGGTCCTACTATAAATAAAACAATAACTTCAGGCCTTCGAACAAGAATTGTGAAGAAACTAGAGGAAACTGAAGAAGGCAGAAAGGGGTAATTCTATTTATACTATTTAAAAGCCTTGGTATTCCACCTGATGTTGAGCTGCAGTTGCCAAGAAGGATATAAAATGATATTGCATCAGAAGTGGGATTCTATTAGGAGAAAATGACATCGGAGCACAGAATGATGTGAGATAAGAAAAGTACAATATACTGTACTTTTTTTTGACCTGTATTGGCAAAACTTGGACGATATAAATGGACAAATAATTCAGACTAGATCAAAGGAGATGCGAGTCCCTTAATCAGATTGGCTTAAACATTTGCACTGATCCCAAATAAAGAAATTAGCACAGGTGTCATTGATACAATTAATTCCTATCCTATTTTAGATGAATGAATAGTGATTGTGATTTTTATTTCAGGGCATGCATTCAGTCAGTTTTGGCTATTTATTTACTTATGCCTTCATAATAATCATAATACAGAACCCCTCCACATATCATTACAGATATATGAACATATAATGGAAAGGATTACAGTCAAGATTCTACAGTCAGAAAGGCAAAATAAAGATAAAAATTATGTTACAAAAAAACTGCAGTTGTATTTTTATCTGCGTCTTCCACACAGTATTTGGTTTGATTTTAACAAGTGTTGTGAAGGCTTCTTCCAATCCTTAATATTCCCACTTGCATATCATTTGAAAACCATTTTGTATTCAAAGGGAATATAGCTCAAGCGTTGGCAAATTACAGCCTCCTTTTGTAAGCAAAGTTTTATTAGGAAACAACCACTCTCATTTGTGAATATAATGTCTATGGCTGCTTTTGAGCTACAGTAACAGAATTGAGTAGTTATAACACAGACCATTGGGCCTGTAGGGTTTAAAGCATTTACTATCTGGCTCTTTATGGAGAAAGTTTGCCAACTCCTGGCAGAGCACAGTGAAAATAATCTTTGAGTCAGAAAACTCACGAGATTTGTGTTCCAGGCTAACCTTTTAAGTTTTATAATTTCTAACATGCTTTCTATGTCAAGCAACTGAAATTTCTTATATGGTAAGGGATGGCCCATTGATCCCAGGCATCAGAACCTTACTTTTATGCTGAATGTCCAGAATCATCCATGTCCCCTGGAACTAGGCCACCCTATAATATTTATGGGGCCCAAGATCAGAGGAAAAATGGAAGTTCATAACATAATACATTCAAAGGTCATATTCAAATCAATAAATTACTAAATGAAATACGTTTTATCCTCTTTATTTTAATAAGCATGACCTGGAAAACCAAGTTTGAACTTAGAATTTCAGATTTCTAATCGTTTCTGCATCAAAACATGGCAGTATGGGATGAGGAGGATAGAGCCAGCATCAGCCTTCAGTCTGACATTCTTCAAGACCCTTTTTCCCTCATATTCACTTCTTCCTGCATGGTGAAATGTTGGCCTGGGTGTGGACTTCCCAGTGCACATGCCCAAGCTCTTCATACATCCTCAAACTATTTCCCCTTGTCCACCATTCTGCAGGTCTAGGGCTACATACCTTGGTTACATGATCAGACTTTGGGAAAATAGGTCCAGGGGAGAAGCTCCATAAATCTTGGAAGGTGACATAGATCATTTTAGCAGAGAATTCCCAGATCCAGCAAAATAAGAAGCATAGCCTCAGGATGGGTCCCTCTCTTGGCCCTATAATCTTCTCACCTTAGAGAGAGATGCCCAATTAATGGGAACCTGCACAGAGACGTCTAAAGCCTTGATACTTAGGATTAGCAACACCAGCATCTTTTAGGACAGTTGTTCTCAACTGGGGGTGATTTTGCCTTGGCAATATCTGAAGACATTTTTGATGGTCACAGCTAGTGGGGAGAATGCTACTGACATCGAGTGGTTAGGGGTAAGAGCCACTGCTAACCATCCTACAAGGTACAGGACAGCTTCCCCAAACAAAGAATGATCTCATCCAACATGTTAGTATTATCAAGGCTGAGAAACCCCAACACAGGCTGTTATTAGAAACCCAGTTGCACAGGCCCACTCCAGACCTATTGAATTATATTCTGAATGTTAGCCAGTTCTGTGAGAATGCACATTAAAGTTTGGGAAGCCCCACTAGAAAGAACTGGGCTGAGTGTGAAGCTCTTCTTGCCCTGGGTAAGGGTGGTGCCACCTGAAACAGATGATTTCTTTCTGCTTTCATGAGACTTTCTGATGGCAGTGTTTGCAGTTATGGACTTCCACTCAGACCAACATTATTTTTCCCTGCCATTGGGTCATTGCTTTTATCAAAGAGTCAGGAAATCTTATACTACCATTCTTTCATGTAGAATTGTGACGTATATGTGAAAGGTCACATCTATACAGCTCACAATTCCTAATCAGCCATCACAGGCTTTATAATATTCAGATTATCCTGAGCCAAACCTCCTGGTGGCCTTGAATCATGTCCTGAATTTTATGAAATGGGGAAAAAAAACATTTCATAGGCAAAAATATATCATGGCAATTTAGAGGATTTCATTCACTGAGCAAGGCACAGGGAGGCTTCTAGCACTAGACTGAAGGTGTGGCCTCTCCAAATAGGACCCATTTACTGATGATGCCAATTGCATTTCTCAGAGTAGAACGTGCCAGAGAATGAATGGAATGAAATCTCAGTTCTAAATTTGGTCCAAATATCTTAATTTATTGGTAGAAAAAATGTTTGCGTTTAGGTTGAGGCTTGTTTTATCCATGCAAAAGCAAACTAAGGAACTATCACTATTTGAAAGGCAAAAGGATGAGTGTGCATTGCACACATAACGAGAATATTTCTGGAGGCAGTCGGAGAATCAGAGAGCCTGTGTAAAGCTTCAAAGGGCCCCAGTATTTAGTGTTGTGTCTGGTCCCAGTCAAAATTTTAAAGGAGGCAAGGCTTGTATTCAAGGCACTTAGCCTCCTTATTCTCATGTGTTCCCCTGACACAATGAACTGCACCCAAGTTCGAAAGGAATCCAGTCATTTGATGCTTTCTTACCCTACCTTATTTCTGGTCTTATATTTACCCTAAGCAAAAATTTCTGCAAGCATTCATTAAGATTCCATGGCATCTCAAGCACTGTTTTAGACGCTGATTGAGACATTAAAAAGAACATGTCTGATTCAAAAGAATTTCACGCCTCTACATTTTTTTATTATTTTAAAAATTTCTGTAAAACTCTTTTTTTCCTAGCTCCACTCTAGGAATCCATAATTTGACAGGAAAAAAATCTTAATATGCTTTTTCATTGAAAGAAAACTTGGGGATAATTTAGAGGTTTATTGAGTCTTTCGTGTACCTTGAAATTATTCAATGTAGCCAATCACTTATGCTACCTGTTCATTAAGGCTGATTCTTCTGGTGTTCTGAAGAGTTCTGTTCGCCATATAACTTACTCAGATGTTTAAAAGGGTAGATTTCAGAGGCAGTGTATATTCCATTATCCTTGTGAATGACTTGCTTAATTTTCAGCCATTCCCCAACCACAGAGATATTTGTCTCAATCCTATCTGTAACATGAATCTTGACTTGCATGAAGGATTTAGTACGTTTCCTTTTTGATATTTAGCTGACAAACCGGAATGTGACATTCCTTGTCAAGAGATTCTTTTTCTTTAAAGTGATATTCTTTATTTATTGCATATTTTTATTAGCAAAGTTGTAGGTTTATGGAAAAATTGTGCAGAAAACAGAGTTGCCATTTACCCCAGGCATGCACCATTCTCTGCATTATAAATTCCTTTTAAATCAAAATTATTTATCTGGTGGGGAAACATCATAGTCTTGTTTTACTTCCTATTTCCATCATGACTCCTCTTCACTCTCTCTTCCTGGCTTCTTCTCTCCCAGCCGTCTAAATGTTGGTGTGCCTAAAGGCACAGTTTGCATACAAGTTTTCTCTAGCTCTAGTCTCTTCTTAGATGGCATTTTATTCAGATCTATGGCTCAAAATGCAGACTAAATCCTTGATTGCTTATATTATATCTCTGAGCTCCAGACTCATATATCTCTAGCTGCCAACTTGATGTCTCTACTTGAACTACCTAAATTGTATCTCAACACTACATGACTGGAATAGAATTTTTATTTCCCCTCTTAAAATTAGTCTCTGTTACTCTACTGCAGGTCTTAATGGCGCCATCACTCATTCAATTGCAGAGACCAAGTACCTAGGAGTTATTCTTGATTTCTCTCTTTCTCTCAGTCCTTGTTTCAAAATGGATTATCTACCTGCAAAATTTATTCTAAATCTAACCACTGCTCACAACACCCAGTGCTCATAACTCTAGCCCTACTTATTGCCTGGACATCTCTAATAGACCTCTAACTGACTTGCTACAGTTCTTTCCACCTCATAACTTATTCTCTATGAAACAAGCATAGAAATACTTTTAAGTACGTGAGCCATACTGGTGTCCCATTATATTTGGAATCATTTTATTTTATTTTTTTTAATGATTGCATACTCTACCTGAATTGGCTACAGCTTATCTTTCTCACCTTAACTTCTATTACTTTATCTGTTATTCTTTAAGTTTAATACACATGGTCCCTTTTCTGTTATTAAAATAATCCAGGGCCAGCTTTGTCTCTGAATCATTATTCTTGTTGTTCTCACTGCTTGGACTTTTCCACATAGCTCTTTTATATGAATTTACTTCCAAACATTCTGAACATTCAGATTTCTATGCATATATCTTTTCCCTGGTCTTTATTTAAAAGTCTCTCTAAATTTGCACTCCAAAAAAAAAAAACCAGTTGCAGCATTTTCTATCCTATTATGGTAATTTATTTTCCTTACATCACTTATCATCAGCTAAAAATGTATTATTTTTATATTTGTCTGTTGGGCATATTTTTTCATTATCATTCGACATCCAGGAAAACAAAGAGCTTCTCTTCCAATTTTACAGTTGTATCCTGACTGCCTACAAGAAACTCTGGTCTATAATAGTTGTACAACTGTCTATAAACAATGAATAGAATTAAATCTATATTTAATAATATTGCCATTTAATAATAGTTGGTAATATTATTTAAGGCTAGCGGTATTAACACTTTCATTTTGTAGTATTAATCATTATTAAACAGGAACATGCTGTATGGATAAGAAAGAGACTAGAAAGAAATACAGAAAAATATTTTAAACACTTGTCTTTGAGGACTATCTATGAGGTGGTTTTAAAAATTTCCTCATAGATGCCAGTGTTTTTCAAAATGGTTCATGAGTTTTACTTCATAATGGAAAAAGTAATTAAACTCAGCAATTGGATCACTGACTTGGAAAAGTTCAAGGCATAATTGAATCCAACTCCAAATCCTCTACAAAGGGACTTTCCTACTAAGTCACATTTTCCTTACCATATTTATTGATATTTCTTTAATTTATAACACTCAGCATCAAGTTGGGATGCTTTCAACCTTAGGGAGTGGATCTGACTGTGTCTGTAAGTTGATCATTGTTTGATGAGAGATTTGCTCATCTCCAGAGTTGTAAGAATCTGTATGATTCAAATTTTTAGAACAGTGATGTTCTATTTGAGATTCATTTCATAGAGCTCACATGATGACTGCTAATGGTTGCTAGAAGTTATAGAACACACATATTTAGCCCACAATTTCCAGAAAAACTGAGAGACTAGAGAGTTACTTCTGATAAGTCTCTCAAACTTTCATAGGTTGCCTTTTCAAGAAGACACAGAGATATTTATCTCAAAATTCATTTGCTTGAATTAGGTCATATGCCTATATACTTATAACCAATAAAAATGGAATTATCTTTGGACCATTCAGGTCCTTTCATGGAGCTGGTGCTGAATTCATACTCTCTTCTATCACAGGGCTGCATAGGAACAGACACCTACACAAAATTGGATTTCTAGTAGGAAAGAAGAAAGAATTACAGATGTTAGGAAGGTCAATAGTGTTAACTACAAAGTATGACCAAAGAAATGTTCCTACCTCATAGCAAAAAATCACTAAGCAGTT
This sequence comes from Myrmecophaga tridactyla, assembly GCA_004026745.1. Classification (NCBI taxonomy): domain Eukaryota; kingdom Metazoa; phylum Chordata; class Mammalia; order Pilosa; family Myrmecophagidae; genus Myrmecophaga; species Myrmecophaga tridactyla. Next base: position 41,909 of record PVIY010007922.1, on the reverse strand, counting down.
CAATTATCTTTTTAATAAGTAAAATAAAGCAGGTGACTGTTTATCTGGAAAGCTTTAAAAGCTATGTTTACCCTAATATCTGGAGATATTTAAACTGTGTTACACTAATGACACTTCTTGTTTAATTTTATAGTAGGAGAAAGGCAGAAAATAGCATTGGTTGTCTGCCTTATAGAAAACATTTTCTATCACTACTGTTTTAGTTTATTCAACTGCTGAAAGCAATAAAGTGTGAAATGGCTTGGCTTGAACAAAAAAGATTTATTTGCTTACAGTTAGAATCTGGGACAATGTCCAAATCAAGGCATCATCAAGGTGACATTTTTCTTCCAGAAGTCTGGCTGCCGGTGATCCTTTGTTTCTCTACCACATGGAGGCTTTTGCTGGTCCATTCCTTCTCAACTAGATTTCATTGATTACAGCTTCTTGCTTCCATGACTTTCTCTCTCTCTTTCTCTGTACTCATCCCATTATAAAGGATTTTAGTAAGAATATTGGCCTACCCTGGACACTGAAATAACCTCATCAAAAGGTCCTAATGTATTAGCTTTAAGAACATGACTTTTTGAAATACATAGAGATTCGAACTACCACATACATAATCAGAATCACAGATTTCTACATGTCAGACAGGTTTACCCAAAGCCTCTAAACTCTATGTCTTTCTTTCTCCTAACCCTTTAAGTTTTCCCATCTTTTCCTGAAAAATTAAAATAGTCAGGATGCCATGTTCTACCCCATATGAAATAAATAACTGATTTTCAAGAGTCAAATTGAATATATCATAGAATTTGGTAGAATAAATATTTTCAAACAAGAAGACATTTGGTTAAGAGAAAAGGAACTATCGCCCAATGAGAAACTCTATGAGCTAAGCACTAGGCTAGGTCCATTCAGTTAATGTTCCAAACAACACCATAAGGATTTATCCCAATGGAGTTGATGAAGTAAGGGCTCCAAAAGACTAATCAACTTCTCCAGAATCGTACAACTAGTAAGCATCCCAGATAGACTTTGAACTTTGCTCTAACTCCTAAAATCATGTTTTTTTCCAAGAAGAAACTCTAACAAAAGTTCTTAAACAATGATTAATAAATAAATGATTTTATATCATTTTTTACCCATAGACTCAATAAGCAAATATCTGTGTGTAAGACAAGATATTTTAGTTCAAGTTCCTCAGAAACAAAAGTCAAGGCATTTGTGTTCAAGGGGGTTCTTAGGAAGAACTCCTAAGATAAATTGGTGAGAGAAAAAACAGGTCAGTGAAAGAGAACAAATCAAATAAGGATATGATTTTAGGTAAAAGCCTCATGGAAGGTCATTTTGGGCAAGTCCATTGTAAAATTTTGGAATGCATGCTTTACCTAAAGAGTTTCCAGGTCCTGATGCCAGGGTCCTGAGCTTTCAAACAACCAACCTGTCACTGACTAAGGACTGCTCTAAAAGGATGTAAACTAAACTCTCTAAGCTTGAAGAGCAAAATGGCGACAATAATCTGATGGTAGCCCACAGCAAAAGGATTGCAGGTGGAGGCCATTATAAGCAAAAATACACAGAAGCTCCAAGGAAGGTGTGCTGGTTTGAAGCTGTTACGTACCTCAGAAAAGCTATGCCCTTTAATCCTCATTCAATATTGCTGGGTGTGATCCTTTTTATTGTTCACATAGAGATGTGACCCACCCATCTGAGGGTGTTAACTTTTGATTAGATGGTTTCCATGTAGATATGTCTCCACTCATTCAAGATGAGGTTGCTTACTGGAGTCCTTTAAGAGGGAACAATTTTGGAGAAAGCTTTAGAACCAACAGAGTCCACATAGCCAGAGACCTTTGGAGATGCCAAAGAAAATGCCCCCAGGGAATCCTTATGTAATGAGAAGACAGGAGACAGAGCTAACAGACATCACCATGTACCTTTCTAGCTGAGAGAGAAAGCTTGAATGTCATTGGCCTTCTTGAGCCAAGATATCTTTCCTTGGATGCTTTAGTTTGAACATTTTTATAGCCTTGCCTTAATTTAGACATTTTTATGGCTTTAGAACTATAAACTTGCAACTTAATAAATTCCTCTTTTTTTCAAAGTCATTCCATTTCTGGTATATTGCATTCTGGTAGTTTCTACAAACTAAAAGGAAGGTTTACAGAAAGATAAAAGAAATCCAAGGTGTTTTAGTTGTCTAGCTTCTAAAACAAATAACCCACAAAGTGTTGACGTAACAACAGAATTTTTCGGCTCATGGTTTCATGCTTCCTTCTGGGGGTGGTGATCTTCTGATTGGCCAGTAATCTTTAGGTTCCTTGGCTTTTCCCTCTTGTGGCAATGCAGAATAGTGTCTTTCTCTTCCAGGTTCCACTGACTTTTAGCTTCTGACACCTTCTGTTACTTTCTCTCTCTTCCTCTGTCTGAATTCTGCTCTCTTTAAAAAGCACTCCAGTAATCTGGATTAAAACCCAGTCTGATTCAGTTGGGCTGGAATTTAACTGAAGTAACATCTTGAAGAAATCTTATTTGCAATGGGTCCATACTTACCAGAGTGTGGACTTACACAAAGAACATGTTCAAACTGCAGTACACAATTGAACCCACCACACAAACACATCTGAATGTGCCTCTGTGGTTGGTTACATCAGCCTTATCCAAAAGGAATCATGTAATGCATAGACTAACCATATCTGGAGTGGCTCCAAAACTTGATGTAACCACCACACACTACAAAATCTTAGATTCCTAGGTACATACTCTGTTCACAAAGGAAAACCAGATTAAATATTTTCTCTGTTAGCCATAGGTGCAGGGTAAATCCTATTTGATGGCAAGTAAAATCCTGCATGGCATTAAAAGTAGATAGATTAAAACTTGTATATTCCCCTCCCAGGACTTAGTTGGAGTGTAATAATTGAGGGGCAATTAACAAAATGAATTAATTTGGGGCTACATTTATGGTGTATAGTTCCTTTATTTTATGTCTTTAAAAACTGTTTAGATTGCTAGCAATTGATAATGGAGACTCATGTCACTCCCTGAATACACGGTTTGACTTTCAAGCTTTATTTTGGAAGTAATGTCCCAGGGATGCTGTTATAAATATCAGCTGGTATGACAGGATTGATGCCAAACATTTACTTGGAGTTTTTTAGCTATGTATTAGCTTTGAATTGAAAAGGAATACCACTTAAAGTTCCATAATGAATGTAGTGTGAGCTTGATTGAAATATATTGCTAATATTATAAAGTGCCCCAGAGAGTAGCTGAAGCATCATATTGTTGTTACTCACACTTTCACTTTGTTGCACAGGGCTTATAAAACACTTACAAACACATTACTCTATGCAAAACATAATGCTCTTTCTGGAACTCTGGTTTTTATGGACTTTTATGGCTGCACAATTGATATTTACCTATTGAGATTGGTTTAGAAGACCGTAAAGCAGCACGGCAGAAGATAAACTATGACTATTTGCCTATAATATGAGAACAGCAAAATAGCTAAAGGCCTCTTTAAATATTCCTGGTATTAAACCAGCATGACTGCTTAAAAGTTCAACATTTTACTTTCATACTAAGCCGTCTACTTTCTTTCCCAGCTTTCTTTGTTAAAAAAAAGGGCCCTAAGAGAGCCCTTGAGGAAATCATAGCTTCTGCTATTACTACACACATTGCATCTAGTTCCCTTCCTATCTGAAATAAACTGTCTTCAAAAAGCTATGGATACTACCTGCATCCAGCATCAGGTGCTAATTGGTGTCCAATAGTCTCAAATGAGCTGATAGTGACCTAATATAAAGTTTTTTAAATGGTGATGGAATGAAAGGGACTTTTCTCATTCATTGCAACATGAAAGGGGTTCTCATAAAAGGTTAAGCTCTCTGGTCCAAGAAAAGCAATCAATCGCTATAGCTGGGCAACTAAATGAAGCTATTATGTCAGAATGTAGGCAGCTAGAGACAGAGAAAAAGACAATTCTTTTATTAGCAGAAAAAATATATGCCCTCCAAAAATAAAATTAACAGTAGAATGATGCATTTAGTAGCAAATAAGTACTACAAATAAGGAAAGAAGACTCAACAAAGTCCAAGGTGGGTTGGAAAACTTCAGGGAGCAAGTAGTGCATTAAATTCACCATGTAGAAAAGCTAAATTCACATATGCGAAAGAGATATGAAGACATCTATGGAGGAGATAATGTTAATAAAAGTGAAGCGGTGAAATGTGCTTCTGGGGAACAGTGAACAAACAGATTTGGCATAAGGGAATAGAACAGTCATAGAAGAGCAGTGGTAAAAACCAGGCTGTGAAGACAAGCTGGGCTATTACCTCAGACCATGTTAACAATTTTTTCCCAGAGGCAATGGGAATCTTGAAATGTGCCTAAGTAGAGGAGTGACAATTGCAGGCTTTTGCTCCACTCTCTGCCAGAACAGAGACTATCAATTACCAAAGATTCTATCCTCTCTCCTAGCAGAATGGAGGCTTGATGAGAGAATTCCTATTGTGGGCAGAGAGTGGGAGGAGAGAGGAGTGGAAGGCTTTCTGAGTAGTCAATACTCCCAAAGGTTGCACAGCTTGTGCTGTTCTGTACATAAAAGGGAATAATTAGGCCCAGTGGGTGTTACATCATAACATGCACTTTATGACTGGGTCTACACAATGCAGGACGACTGGTGAGCATTGTTTTATTGTTCTTACTGCTCATTTTAGTTCAGTGCAAGCTAAGCCTAGGGCTAATGCTTCAACTAATGCAGCTGGGGCATTTTATGGTGGAATTTTCCATGTTAACTTTCAAAATTATGTAAAGCAAGGGGTCTTTATTTAATGTCTTCCCATTCTAAACACAGGGAACTACAGATATATTGACAGGGGCCTTCTTTGAAATGTATGAGATGGCAAAGCTGAATGGGCTATTTAACCCACATATTAACCTTGTTTTTAGAACTTAGTATGATTTGCCTGGGTCAATAACACGAATTCAAATAATTGGAAATTCTGTGTGAGCAAAGCAAAACAATTTTCCATAGTGGGGGCAGCATGGGCTTTGAAAGCTGAATGACCTAGGTTTATTTTTCTCTTTCAATCCTCATCAGCTGCCTGACCTAAAGTAAAATTGCCCTTCTGAGCTTCATTTTACAGATGAATTTCAGTAAAGAACTTATTAAATATTTAAAAGTAAATTCATGCAAAAAGAAACAATGCAACCATTGACTATAATAATATGGATGTATATTTCCTGGCAGAGAATTATGTCGATGTCTATAGTGAATTGTTGAGTAAAACATGTTCACAGGGCCAATTGTATGGTCTATTTTATGATTATCCATGCTTTTAAGGAAGTTCATGTCAATTATTTCTACTTCTCACAGTGAGGTTTCAGATGATTTTGCTTTCTTCTTAGTAAATTTTATGGGATTTTTTAATGCAAAGTCTTGTACCCCTTTCAAATAAAATATAGATTTTAAGAGAAAAATAAAGAAACAAAAAACAGAACATGGACCAGGGATTATCCCACGCAGACCTTTGCACATCACCCACACGAGCACAAATGACACAAAATTGTTATCAAGTATGCACAACACTAGTATACATCTTATACAATTTCAACTTTGCTGCCTGCCAGAGTAAGAGCTAGAAGTCTGGAAGGCTTGAATTACCAAAAAAGAAGGGGTCCTGGGAAATGTGTGTTGAATAGGCACATTATCTTCATGGCAAAAATTATGTACTATTAAATTTATTCTATGGAAAATGAATTTGGATAAGAGCTCATAAAGAGCAGAAACAATATCACATAACTGTTAAATGGCGGTGACAGGATGGACTTCAAGACCAATTTGATTTCAAAACCTGCTCTTTTGACAAGACCGTATTGCTTTATTCCTGCACAGCTTAGAATCAAATAAGAAAAGGTAAGTATCCATGGCGCTAGGATATGCTTTCCTTACTGGATTATATAGGTATAATTCTGAACAGTGATTTTCTTATCAAAATAACACTGTGTTTCTGAATGTCATCAATAGATAATTTTTAAGGCAAGAAAAGGTGTTAGAACTGACAAGAAATCTCTGCAAAAAGAAGCAAATAACTGCTAAACTATTTATATATTTTTTCCATCACACAAATGCTTGAAAGCAAAGGTTAAAACTAGATTGGCTTAGGGAGATGCAAATCAAAACTCCAATGAGATATAACTTCAACCTTATAAAGATTGTTATAATAATTTTTTTAAAAAAAGGAAAATAACAGGTGTTGAGAGAAACTGGAACATTTGTACATTGCTGGTGGGAATGTACAATGGTGCAGCTGCTGTGGAAAACAGTTTCTTTTTCAAAAAGTTAAACATAGAATTATCATATGACCTAGCAACTCCACTCTTAGGTATATACATAAACTGGAAACATGTATTTATTCAAATACCTGTATATGAATGTTCACATTGCCACTATTCATGGTAGCCATAAGGTGGAAACAACTCAAATGTCAGTCAACTGATTAATGGATAAATAACCTGTGGCATATCCATGCAATGGAATATTATTCAGCCATAAAAAAGGAACAAAGTACTGATCCATATTATGGTGTGCATGAACTTCAAAAACATTATGCCAAAGGAAAGAAACCAGGCACAAAAAGTAGAGTATTCTATGAGTCTACTTATATGACATGTCCATAATAGGTAAGTTAAATAAAGATCAAAAGCAGATTAGAGGTTGTAAATTATAAGGAACAAAGGAAATGAGGAGTGACTGTGTGATTGTTAAAGAATTTCTTTGTTTTGATGAAAATGTTTTGGAGCTTGAAAGAGGTGATAATTGCACAACATTGCAAATGTACCAAATACCACTGAATGAGACACTTTAAAATGGTGAATTTTGTGTCAAGGGAATTTTATTTCAATTCCAAAAATATATTAAAGGTCCCCTCCCCTCCCCACACACGAAAATGTCTGGTCTGTAATAAACATCCACTAAGAATTTAAATGAGCAAACACATGCACACAAGCAAATACAGGCACTGAGATAGGAAGAGAGAGCAACAACAACAAAATTACCTGAGCCTACATGATGGGCTGGTCCCTTTAGGGCTGTGGAGACCCTTCAGGGATGGATGAAATCTTCAAATACCCTCATGATGAGACCGTGAGCCAGCGACATTAAGTGAACAAGCCTTAGGCTTGGAGATTTCATAAATGTTCTCTATTTCATTCTTACAGCAGTCCTGGGAACTAATTTTAGTGATTCTAATTTTAAAGATGAAGTAACAGAGGCTTCTAGAGTTAAATAATTATTTAAGTGTTTTCACATAAAGTCTGACTCAAGCGTTAACATTCTTTTTGGGGCACTATGCTTTCTTACTAGTCAGAGCCAATCTCTTCCCTTGCCTGCTTGTTCATGGTTGTGTTTGAGGGCTGTCCCTTTTGCATGTGGTTCTGTAAGAGTGCAGAGATGTACAAAACTGCAGGCTCTTTCAGATTTTAATTTGAGCAAAGTACACTATGTTTAGTATGTGCTTTTGCTTTGTTCGGCTTGATATTTGTGTTTCGGCCTGTGTGAATCAGATCGACACAAGATCCTCCACTACATCTACCTTGATTTGGAGTCACTGTTCCCTAATGGACAAAGAAAATCCACTTACTGCTTTTCGGCATGACACAATGTGATGCCACTTAAATTCTGGCTCGTGTTTATATATTTTATTGCAGATGTTGAAGCATGGGTCATGGTCTCTTTAGTGGGCCATGGTCTCTTTACTGAGCTTTCTGTAGGGATCCCTTAGGTTAGAGTCTTATGTGATTAGTATTTAATATTGTGATATATACATATGACATTTTATTTATGGTATAGGTTAACTTTATTTATTTTAACTGACAAGAGGGAGGGAGAGAGAAATTTGTGGTGGGATAAGCAAGAGAAGATTTTTCACTGCGAGCCTCACAACCAAATGGGCACCTGCAGTTGTTATTAGTCATAGTGGATAAGGGCTTTGGTTCAGTGGCAATGCAACTGGAAAGAAAGGAAGGGCCTAGAAACTCCTCTACTTCTTACAAACTGACCTTGGATTGAGAATTTCTCCCCATTACGTTAACTGAGCTTTGTAATTGGTAAAACATACAAAGATACCTCCTTTGAAAAAGAACATCCGTGCAACTACATTCAAAGTTAAACAATGGGTCCAGCCTGCAATAAAAGAACAAACCAAACCAAACCAGCAACAAAAACAAACAGCAACAGCTGCCCTCATACACAAAAAGCATCTTTCTTGAATTGAACTTAACAGAGGAGCAATAAAAGGAGAACAGAAGTCAACAAGCACGCTCTGTGACAATAACCCCAGTGTGTATTGTCTCTTTTTATTCATATTTGTTCATTGCAAAGACTGAAAAATGACAGGCTCTTCCAATGCTTAAAAGCATTACTGTTTTCAGATTCTGGCAGTGAATATCTCTGGGTATGGTGCTGATTGAGAAAAAGTCAAATACTTTGTGTTCACCGGTTTGCCATTTCCTTCTAGATACATCGGTTTTCTAGTAGTATTGCTTTTCATAGATAAATGGTTCTACCATCAAATAACGCATTTACATACCTTTCAAATCTTATCACCCTCAAGTAATCACTGGATCGTAAAAATACCTTCCCAACACTGAAAAATATTGAGTAGTTGGCCATACTAAATGCATGGGAAATGAGCAAGAGGTGTGCTTTTGTGTCTAAAAGACTTCTTTTGGAAAGAATATTTTGGCTTCAACTAGATTTCTCTGCAATCTGTCCTTTAAGAAGTATTTATGCCTTCTGGATGATATAATTTAAAAATATTCTACGGTTCAATTTCTTTGTTTATTATGCACTAGTTTATTGGCATGCATGAAATCATTCTCCAGAAATGCTTTCAAATATGATGAGAGCTCACTAACCCAATGCTGTTTGAAGGCTAGGGTTTCCTGTTATATTGCATTATATCTGTCAATTTAAGGTTAAAGAAGAGTCTGCAATTTTAGACAGATCTAGAATCTGTAAGTATTTGTCCATAAAAGGAATAATTAAGAATATACATACATATATATATATCTTTTTAAGGAGGTAAGAATGGAGTAACATCATTTCAGTTGAGGAAAAGCAAGTTTGAATTCTGAATATTTTATTTATTAGTCCTACGACCTTGAATAATTTACCTAATATTTTTAAATCTATTTCCTCATATGTAACATGAAGAATAAAATAATTATTTTACAGAGTTTATGTAGGTAAAGTATAGCATTAATTCTGTTATATATATATATAATATAATACATGCCACAAAGCAGGTACTTAATCCATGTTGCTTAGTTATAGTTTATCTAAGTTAATGGTTAGAGGAAGTGAAGAAATTTTTTAAATATTAAACTGAAAAGTAGAATTATGTGTTGCCAAATTGTATAATGTACTTTTACCTGGTAGTGACTCTTATTCTTATATTAATTATTTATGTGTTTTCCTGATTTTAGTTCCATACCTTTCTGATTTCTAAAAGAAATGGCATTTTTGCATGGCATTCCCTGAAATGTGTTCGAGTAGCTTTCTGGTTGTATGGTAGAAACTGGAAAATGCTTTGCCATGCTCTTCATTCTGAGTACATAGATCTATTACATTTTCCAACCTCCTCTGTGGTTTTTCTTTGGTGAGAGAGAATGTGTACAGGTATAAGACCTCAATCCTTTACACTTTATATTTTCATATTTTCCCTCTCTAGGTTGGCTGAGATAGAGATGATCCCAAAAGTGATCTTTAAAGCTTTGTATGGGATATACAGGAGACATATGATAGAAATAATGAGCTGTGCTAATTAGTTTTGAAGATGCTCTCCCATGATTTTCAAGTCCTCAGAGTCAAGTCTTTGGGTCGTTCCCTCCCAAACTGAACCAGGGCTGAGCCCTGTGATTAATGAAACCCTGTGCAAATGATATTATATGACTTCCAAGCCTAGCCCATAAAAAGCCTTACATCTCCCACTTCAATCTTACATTTTTTTCACTGCCATGGGTCACCCAAGCAGCCTTGTAGAGAAGCTCATTTGGAGAGAAATTAAGGTATTTGTCAGTAGCCAACAATAATTTGCCAGTTATGTCAGTGAATTCCTTTGAGGCTTCTCCAAGTTTTCAACTCTAATCAAGCTTTTAGATGACTATCTTCCTAGCCAATATCTAACTCCTCAAAACTCTTAGCCTAGCTCCTCCCAAATACCTGATCCACAGAAACTATAAAAAATAATGCATTGTGTTGTTGTTTAAGCCACCAAGTATTGGGGTAATTTCTTATACAGCACAGACAATTAGTATACATGGAAACTAGAATCATAGTTTGAATTAGATTTTTCCAATCAGGAACACCTACAATAGATTTCAATTGAATGAGAATATATTTTCATCACGTAAACAACTTAAATGTGTTTTAGCACTTTGCATTAGCTTAACTAAAACAGCTAGACTCTAGATTTTCTCACTCTCTGAACCACAGCTCTGCTGATATTTTGGGCTAGATAAACTTAACTGTGAGGGGTTGTCCTATGCATTGTAGGATATTCAGCATCATACTTTTGCTTCTTCCCACTGAAGAGAAGTAGCACTGCTTCCCCCCGAAATAGTGACAATTGAAAATGTCTCTAGACATGCCCAAATGTCTCTAGATGGACAATATCACCTTTATTTGAGAACCACTGCACTAGGGAATGGTTAGCATTGTGGTTAACTCATGTAATCTTGGTCAAGTCACTTAATCTTAGTTTCCTCATTTATAAAACCAAAATTTTTTAGACAATTGTTTAGGCAAGTGAACTTTACTCTGAAACTGGATAAGCTATCCTCTCCTTTTTATCAGATTGGTTACTCCATTGAGATCATTTAGTAATACCACATTCTCTAACTTCTAAAACAGAGCAATTTAAGTGGGGGGTGGGGTCATAGAAATGCATCTAGGGAAAGGAAAATTTCCTAAACTATAGACATTTTACTCTTTGCCATTGAGCTCAGGCTTAGGGATAGCATGTCTACTTGAAGTATCACAAAATATTATGCGGAAAGAAAGTTGTATAATATTTTAGCAAATTTTGATGCATTCTTTAGCATGATTTAATAATTTCATTTGCAGTTTCTGTTTCTGCATCATACCCTCCATTCAATAACACAGAATGAGGGTAATGATAAGAGTCTATATTGTTTTAAGTAGGTTTTCCACTTTCTCCAAGGTTTTTGAAATCCCAAGGCTATCCATTCACTGGAACGAGCTTTTCTTTCATATATGTTTCAACATGGGAGACAATCAAATCCTTCTACATCAGGGTGATTCAATCTGGTTAAATAGAAATCCTTGAAAACATGAAGAATATTTTTATTTAGCACTCGCCAGTGACTTTACCAAGGCAGTAAAACATAATGGTTAAGATCATTGGCTCTGGAACCAGAATTTTCATTCAAATGAGGTTCTACTATTTGTGATTGGGAAAGTTGTTAAACCTCCGTGTTCCTAAATTTTCTCATCTATAGAAAGAATATGATAATAATTTCCATGCTGGCCAATGGGAAAGGGAAGTTCTACAGACACTTGTAGCCACATAGTTGTTAGAAATTCTGAGGCGTAGCCCCTCCTACTCCAAGTCTCTTAAGTGCTCCCTACTACAAAAGGAGGACATGGGGGTTAATAAGTTTGATACATATTGTAAGCAGGTGACTCAAAAACAAGACCTATTTTTCTCTTTCTTTAGCTCTATCTCCCTTTGCTCTCACTTTGGTCCTCACGTTTTTTCTGTTATAACTGAATAACTTATTCTGGATCATGAGTTCCAAGTTCTTCAGTATCAAAGTGAGATGGGAAGGCATATGTTTCTCCAATTCAGTTTTTTTCTTCTAGTAAATAACTTGATAACATAACTTGCATCATTTTCTTTCTGGAGTTTCTTCAGCATTTAGACAAAACTAGAAAAGTCCCATAGATTTCTTTAACATTTTCATGTTCCCTGGTGCCCAGTTTCTTTCACTTCCAATAGCAAGGACTTGGTTCTGTATTTCATAACACAGCACTCAAGCTACCCCAAATCACATTACCTGCAGCTGCTGTGAGAGGAAGTGTCTAGAGACTTGCATCACTGGGGTTTCCATAGCAAATGTGTGAACTGATAGAAGATACGAAACTCTAGTTCCCCACTAGAATCACTCAGGGTATGAGTCTGACTCATTCTATACGTATCCTGTGGAATTGAACCAAAGTGTTTTTCTATGGAACTTTGGTAGATATCAAGAAGTTGCTTGCCCCCCTTAAATTCCAGATCCTACTTCCCCATTCCCCTATTGGTTTGTCCAATGAAAACATTTTTATATTTATGTTGATACACATCCTTATCTCAGGATCTACATTTGGGAAACCCAACCTATCAAAGGTGTAAACAGAGTAATGAGTCTTTGAAACAAAACTAATATTTTGTGATTTGACATAGCTCATTTTCACTGAGGCTACCCCTAGTTCCTCAATATAAATACATGTAAGTTAAATACTTATATCTTTATCCTTAAGATAAATGTATATTTACATATGTACATGTGTGAGTGTGCGTGTGCACCAAAAAATAAAAGATGGCTAAATATTCATCAGGAGCAGAGAAGCACTTTGCCTTATTGTATCTTTATAAAGGAACTAAAACAGACAATCTAGAGCGTCCCAACTCCCTCCTTGCCCCTTTTCCTTACTTTCCTTTGCTGCATACACACTCCATCTGGATTAGCTGATTAACTGCAAGGCTTGCAAAAACAGTTCCCAGAAAATATCTTTTCGGATGGTTATTGGGATCCTAAGCAAGGAACATGAAAATAGGAATGGTCCACTACCATAATCTTTGATTGATGAACTGATGCCTAAGCACAAACACTATAACACATCTGCAACTTTCCCCTGGTCTTTAAAAACTCTGACTCTTCTTCACTGGGGAATCATCTGGTCTTCAGGACTTCTCAAATGCATCAGCTGTTTACAATTTTTCATTTATATTTAACTCATTCTTTTATATCTTACCTCATTCACACAGACACCAAAAAACAGAAAAAAATGTGGAGACCATTCTATTGCAACCTTAATAGTGTCAGAGTTTGAGTCACACTCTGTTTCTTCATTACATACGATAATGGCATAATATTTGTGACACCTATCAAACTAGGATCACTGAATGAATCCAATCTAATCTTCCATAATGTTATAACCTAACAAACTCACAACACTTTGTTAAAATAAATTTCCAAACTGTTTAGACCTTTCTTATGATCATGTCTTCTCTTTCATTCTTTTATCAACTTGAAAGTTGCTGTCTTATAACTATAGGATTTATTTTTATATCATATATCATATCACAAATCATATTTCTCCCACTGATTATTTAAGGAACATCAGTTGTTCACATATTTCAAATCAGTATAAAACATCCCAAGACCATCAATCCCATGTCATTTCCTAAGCCTAACTAGTTCTTGGCTCATATTTTCCTCAGTATGAGGAACAATATTTATTGGAATAAATGTCATTTGTGCATGAAAGAAGTGATTTAGCGTTGGAATAGACATCCATCCAACTTCTAAAAAAGAGTAGGACAAAAGAATATCAATCCCAAAGAGTCAGCAGAAAGCTGCAGAAAGCCCAATATCTTGGCAAGAAAGGCAGGAGATGGACATGAGAACAAATGTACGCATAGCACAAATTTGAGAATCTATTAGTCTCTTTTTTCTGCCTTCTCTAATTTTCTTTCCATAAGAAGTGAACTATAAGGTAAGTAAAACATTGGCATTGAGAATGACGTGTTAAGTCCCTCAGAGTACCATAGGCACATTGACATTTGAGATGAAAAGAAAATCAGGAAATGAATCACCTTTTATGAGTATAGCATATTCTGACAAATGCACTCTTTTTATCTCTCTGCTGCATCACTGCCTATTTTGATCTCTATATCATATTTTTTGCTCTTAGGGCCCCACAATAAAGCAAGATAATTCAGCATTGTGAGATAAGATAGCAAAACTATATCTCTGAGGGACTTTAGATTAGGATATTTTAATAAAGATCAACAGAATTAGAGCAACTACTCATCATCAAGCTTATGTCTGATATGAAGGGTCAAATTAAAGTATAAAATAACCCCGATTTCAAAGTTTTAAATCCAGATCTGTCACTTAATAAATAAGTTTTACTGGGCAGATTCCTTAACTTCTCCTGGTCTTAATTTCATAATCTCTGAAATAATAGAAAAAGATCTTAACACATTTGATGTATGGAATGTATGGAATTCAACATGTAGCACAATAAGTAATTCACTAACTGTGTATTGATTAATTCAGATTATAACATCATGTATACTTTCTCTGTGTCACACACCCAATATCTTTTCTATAAATACTGTATCATCATGTCCACAAATAAACATTGAGTTATTAAATACTAACTTAGAAGGTTAGCATTCCTCAAATATATGTATTGCTTAAAAAATCTGCCACCACTACCTGATTGTAAGAGATAAAATCCTTTGTTGCAATGACGAATATTTGTTTCTCTAGTAATTATTATATGCAGCACAACATCGATTTTTATTTGGAAACTAATTTTTCAATAGATGATTCTGATTAATTATTGGAATATATTTCAAAGGATTCTATGAAAAAAGACATTCATGTATGATAGGAGGAAGTCCAAACACACTGTACACTTAATGCAAAAAAGATAAATGATCACTTTAGGACTATTTCTCCTACACATATTTCCTTACTCAAATTACTTCTGAAGTAGTTAATTAGACAAAAATCATCTTCCTTTTTTCATTCAATCATGCCTTCATTTAAAAAAAAAATCACTTACCATATGTCAGGCTCTGAAAATTTATGGGGAATATGAAATAAAATGTGCTTTTAAGGTACTCAGTTTTGTGCTGGAGATAATGTACTCTAAAGACTGCAAGAAATGGCACTGCAGATCTGTGTACAGGTAACTATATGGAATATAGACAAGAGACCACTATACACCAAATAGAATGGCTATAAAATAAAAAATCTTCACTTACTAATTGCGGGCAAAGACATGGAACAATAGAAATGTTCTTTGATACCAAACTGCATATGAAAAAGTATAGCCACTTTGGAAGGCCGGTCATCATTGTATTAGTTAGGGTTCTCTAGAGAAACAGAATCAACAGGGAACATTAGCATATATAAAATTTGTAAAAGTGTCTCACGTGACCGCAGGAATGCAGAGTCCAAAATCTGTAGTGCAGGCTGTGAAGCCAACTTCCAATGGAGGGTATGGATGAACTCCACAGGGGAGGCTCAGCAGCCAAAGCAGGAAGAGAGCCTGTCTCTTCTGAGTCCTTCTTAAAAGGCTTCCAGTGATTAGACTGATCATCACTCATTGCAGATGACACACCCCTTGGCTGATTACAAATGGAATCAGCTGTGGATGCAGCTGACATGATCATGATCTAATTCTATGAAATGTCCTCATTGTAACAGACAGGCCAGTACTTGCCCAACTAGACAAACAGGTACCACCACTTGGTCACGTTGACACATGAACCTGACCATGACAGCCCACCCCTTGTCAACATGGCA
Source organism: Myrmecophaga tridactyla (assembly GCA_004026745.1). Classification (NCBI taxonomy): domain Eukaryota; kingdom Metazoa; phylum Chordata; class Mammalia; order Pilosa; family Myrmecophagidae; genus Myrmecophaga; species Myrmecophaga tridactyla. The sequence goes on along the minus strand of PVIY010007922.1, from coordinate 26,315 downwards.
GCTATATATATCACCTTAAACCATACCTAATTTTTAAATAAAAAAACATTAAAACACACATTTTTTCTTCTTTCAACTAACAATACTCAAGTGTCCTGCATGTAACTAGAAAAACATTAACTCTCTCCAGAATAGGGTGCAAGTCCTTGGGTAATATTCATTCTTAAACTTGATATCTTACAACTTTAGTAGTATAACAGGAAGAAAACAGAATTGCAATCCTCTTTTCTGTAACTGCTCATGTGGTCGAAGTTCATATTTACCGCTATCTTCTTCCACTACCCAGTCCATGTTCCCTTTACCCTCAGCAAGGACTTCAGCTGGCCATGGTTTTTTATCTGGTGGGGTGACCCAAACCTTCATTCCTGAAGTTTCAGAGCCATTGGGAGTCCTGTCTGGATTGGGCTATTACAGTTTTCCACTAATTTTAATCACAGGGCATGGTAGTACTTAAAGATGCCTTAGGGGATCTCCTATATTCCAAGAAAACTCTTCTTTACCTCCATTGTGTAGTGGCAGTCCTATTTCTCCGATAGTCAGGGTCAATCACCCAGACAATAATGGAATCCCTGTCTTGATTTGTTGATTCAGGGGCATGAGTAGCCCAAAGGGACCAGGTGGCAGTCTTAGATTCCAATTCAATGGAATCATTGTTGCTTCTGATGGTGGAATCACTACCCCTTTTGGAACCAAAACCTGTAGACCAGCAGAGCTCAGGGTGGCAGGGACAGGAAGCAAAAATTTTCTTAGTGGATCACTAGGGGTAATAGTGAGTGGTGCCACTCTCATTTCCACCCCTTGGTTCCTGGACCCATGAATCCTGGCTATGGGGGAAATAGCACCATACAGCAGATGCCGATTCAGAGCATATACAGCTTCCTGGAGAACATTACCCCAGCCTTTCAAGGTATTGCCACCTAGTTGGCAGTGTAATTGAGTTTTCAAAGGCTGTTCCACTGTTCTATCAATCCAGCTGCTTCTGGATGATAGGGAACATGGTAAGACCAGATAATTCCATGAGCATATGCCCATTCCCACACTTCATTTGCTGTGAAGTGTGTTCCTGGATCAGAAGCAATGCTATGTGGAATACCATGATGATGGATAAGGCATTCTGTAAGCCCATGGATGGTAGGTAGTTTTGGCAGAAGCATTGTGTACAGGGAAAGCAAACCCATATCTAGAGTATTTGTCTATTCCAGTTAGAACAAATCACTGCCCCTTTCATGAAGGGAGTGGTCCAATGTAATCAACCTGCCACCATGTAGCTGGCTTGTCAGTGGATTTATCTCCCATCCACTGACACACAAATGCCTTACCAGCAAGTCTAGAGTAGTTGCTACTTCTTGCTCACTAGGTCGGGAAATGCTGCCATATTGGAGGCTGAGTGTGGGTCTCTGCTGCCAGCAGATTGGGCACTCAGCAGTGGCTGCAGCCAAATCAACCTTGGTGAGTGGAAGTCCATGTTGCTAAGCCCATGCATACCTCCATCCCTACCACCATGACCACTTTGTTCACGAGCCCATTGGGCAATGACAGGAGTGTTGGGAAAAGAGGCTGACTGGTTTCCATAGAACGGGTCATCTTATCCACTTGAATATTAAGACTTCCCTCTGCTGAAGTCACCCTCTGGTGTGCATTCACATGGAACACAAATATGTTCATGTTTTTAGCTCACTCAGACAGGTCTATCCACATACTTCTTCCCCAGACTTCTTTGTCACCAATTTCCAATTATGGTCTTTCCAAATTCCTGACCATCCAGCCAAACCATTAGCAACAGTCCATGAATCAGTAAACAAACGCACCTCTGGCAGTTCTCCTTCCTGCAGAATGAAAAACCAGGTGCACTGCTCAAAGTTCTGCCCACTGGGAGGATTTTCCCTCACCACTGTCTTTCAAGGACACCCCAGAAAGGGGTTGTAGTGCTGTGTAGCTGCATATCGGTCTGAACCTTATGTAAACCAGGCCCAAGTTTTCTCTTCCTCAGTCAATTCACTGTAAGTGACTCCCCAAGCCATAGCTCTGGTCTGGGAAAGAGAAGGTAATGTGGCAGGAGTGGAGACCATGGGCATTTGGGCCACTTCTTCATGTAACTTACTTGTGCCTTCGGCACTATCTCTGGCCCTATCTCTTATATACCATTTCCATTTTACATTAGAGTGCTGCTGCACATGCCCAACTTTACGGCTTGGTGGGTCAGACAACACCCAGCTCATAATAAGCAACTCAGGTCTCATGGTAACTTGGTGGCCCATGGTTAAGCGTTCAGTCTCTACTAAGGCCCAGTAGCAGGCCAAAAGCTGTTTCTCAAAAGGAAAAATTTATCTGCAGCAGATGGTAAGGCTTTGCTCCAAAATCCTAAGGATTTGCATTGTGATTCTCCTATAGGAGTCTGCCAAAGGCTCCAGACAGCATCTCTATTTGCCATTGACACTTCCAGCACCATTGGATCTGCTGGATCATATGGCCCAAGTGGCAGAGCAGCTTGTACAGCAGCCTGGACCTGTTGCAGAGCCTCCTCTTATTCAGGTCCTGACTAAGTGGTCCTTAGCCACTTTTCTGGTCACTCAATAAATAGGCCAGAGTAGCACACCCAAATGAGGAATATGTTGTCACCAAAATCCAAAGGACCAACTAGGTGTTGTGTCTCTTTTTTGGCTGTAGGATGGGCCAGATGCAGCAACTTAACCTTCACCTTAGAAGAGATATCTCGACATGCCCCACACAATTGGGCACCTAGAAATTTCACTGAGGTGGAAGGCCCCTGTATTTTTGTTTGGTTTATCTCCCCTCCACTGACACACAAATGCCTTACCAGTAAGTCTAAAGTAGTTTCTATTTCTTTTTCACTAGGTCCAATCAACCTCATATCATCAACATAATGGACCAGTGTTGATGTCTTCTGGGAGGAAGAAATGATCAAGGTCCCTGCAGACAAGATTATGACATAGGGCTGGAGAGTTGATATACCCCTGAGGTAGGACAGTGAAAGTATATTGCTAATCTTGCCAGCTGAAAGCAAACTGTTTCTGGTGGTCCTTACTAACAGTTATTGAGCAAAAAGCATTTGCCAGATCAATAGCTGCATACCAGGTACCGGGGATGTATTGATTTGCTCAAGCAATGATACCACATCTGGAACAGCAGCTGCAATTGGAGTTACCAGCTGATTGAGCTTACTATAATCCACTGTCATCCTCCAAGACCCATCTGTTTTCTGCACAGGCCAAATAGGAGACTTGAATAGGGATTTGGTGGGAATCACTACCCCTGCCTCCTTCAAGTCCTTAAGAGTGGCAGTAATCTCTGCAATTCCTCTAGGAATCCAGTTTTGCTTCTGATGTACTATTTTGCTAGGTAGGGGCAGTTCTAGTGGCTTCCACTTGGCCTTTCCCACCATAATAGCCTTCACTGCACGAGTTAGAGAGCCACTGTGGGGATTCTGCCAGTTGCTCAGTATGTCTATACCAATTATACATTCTGGAACTGGGGAAATAACCACAGCAGGGTTCCGGGGGCCCACTGGACCTACTGGAGACAGACCTGAGCTAGAACTCCATTGATCACCTTCCATCCATAAGCCCCCACTCTGACTGGTGGACCAGAGTGACATTTTGGGTCTGCTGGAACTAATGTCACTTTTGAACCAGTATCTAATAATCCCTGAAATATGTGATCATTTCTTTTTCCCCAATGCACAGTTACCCTGGTAAAAGGCTGTCAGTCTCCTTGGGGAAGGCTTGGAGGAAGATTAACAGTATAAATTTGTGGCAGTGGTAACAGGGTTCTCCCCCAAAGGGACCTGGCCACCCCTTCATTCAAGGGGTCTGTAAACTGTTTCAAGTCTGGAAATTGATTAAGGGGCCATGACTCTGTGTTTTTGTAATTCAGGTTAGACTTCTGTTCACTTGACCTAAAACTCTTTTGTTTATACAGCTCGAACAAGAATTTAGTAGACTGCCCTTCTGTTGTATTTCTAGGTGCCCCATGATTTACTAGTCAATGCCACAAATCTCTGCAAGTAATATAATTTTTGACTCCTGCTTTGAGTCTGGTATCTATTATAATAGCCACGTCTACCCTGTCTTTGGTGATTAAGTGCTGCTACCTGGCTTCTGCCAACTCCCGATCCCATCATCCCCATTGTGTTTAAGGATTCCAGCTCAGTGACAGCAGTTCCTACACTAATATCTGACCTACAGAGAAGTGCAACTACAGAGCTCTTGCGAGATGATGTTGCTAGTCTCACTGTTCTGGTAAAAGGTGCATCCTCCAGACATTCCTGGGGTGGAAGAGCAGGCTTTGCATGATAAATCCACTCTAACATTCCAATCTCTCTAAGCCTCTGGATCCCCTCATCTACATTATACCAGGGCAGTTCTGGCATTTCAACCTCAGGTAATGTTGGCCACCTTTTGATCCATGTTTCAACCAACCACCCAAACAAGCTGTTAATACTTTTTCTAACCCCTCAAGCTATAACATTGAATGCAGAATCTCTGCTTAATGGGCTCATATCAATAAATTCAGCCTGATCCAGCCTTATATTACTCCCACCATTATCCCACACCCTTAAAATCCATTGCCACACATATTCCCCTGATTTCTGTCTACATAAATTGGAAAACTCACACAGTTCTTTTGGAGTATAATGTACCTCCTCACATGTGATACTTTGTACCTCACCTTTAGGGACCTGTTGGGACTTGAGTCTAGTTATAGGTATGGAAGAAATGAGGGGTGGTGGGGGTGAGTATTGAAAATAATTAGAAATATCTTCCAAGCCATTTGCTTCAGAGCATTCATTTGCAGTTTCATCTGGTGAAACAGGTTTAATCACTCTAGGGCTAATCCCTTCAGGAGGAGGTTGGGTGGCCAATTCTTCAAGGCAGGCTGGAGGTGGGGTGGCTATGTCCTCAGGGCAGACTATTACAGGGTTATCTAGAGAAGGTTCAGCATGGCCTAGGGTTTCAACCTCGCCCCCAACATCATTATCAATCCATATGTCACCATCCCATTTTTCAGGGTCCCACTCCTTTCCAATCAATGCCCTCAGTTTAACGGCAGACACCATACAAGACTGAGATTTCAGTTTACGTTGTAAAGTTGCTACTCTAACAATAAGATTCGGAGTTTGATTTTCAGAGATCTCAAGTCTATGGCTACAGGAAATAAGATTTTCCTTCAGGATACTCATAGAAACTTCTACATCTGTCAGATGGCTCTTAAGCTTCTCGTTTGAAGGCTTAAGCCCATCCCTTTCACTCCTTAATGTAGCCAGTGTATCTGACAACAACCAGCCAACATCTCTAAACCTCTTATTTCCACAAAACTCTGTAAAGGTGTCAAAAACATTATCCCCCAGAGCTTGGCTTCATACAAGCGAAGCATTAGGAGAATTGAATGGTGATATTTTGACTATCTCTTTTGCCAACTCACTCCATGGATTGGGGGTGTCACTCTGATTATGGGAATCAGAGTCCTTAGTGCCTTTGAGTCCAGTCAGAGTAGAAAACCATTCATAAAAACCCATTTTTAAGATTCTGTTTCTTAAGAACCATTTCTGGTACCAAGTTGTCTTAGTTAGGGTTCTCTAAGGAAACAGAATCAACAGGGAACACTCACAAATATAAAATTTATAAATGTGTCTCACATGACCGTGGAAACGCAGAGTCCAAATCTGCAGGGCAGGCTGTGAAACTGACGATTCTGATGGAGGGTCTGGACGAACTCCACAGGAGAGACTTGCCGGCTGAAGCAGGAAGAGAGCCTGTCTCTTCTGAATCCTCCTTAAAAGGCTTCCAGTGATTAGATTAAGCATCACTCATTGCAGAAGACACTCCCCTTGGCTGATCACAAATGGAATCAGCTGTGGATGCAGCTGACGTGGTCATGATCTAATTCTATGAAATGTCCTCATTGCAACAGACAGGCCAGCACTTGCCCAACTAGACAAACAGGTACCACCACTTGGCCAAGTTGACACATGAACCTGATCATGACAATCAGTTTCTTACAAATGTAAACACTATCTCACCATATGACCCAGAAGTTATAGACTCTCACTTACCCAGCTAATTGGAAAACTTATGTCTACACAAAAGCCTACAAACAAATATTTATAGCAGCAGCCTTTATCATGATAGCCAAAAACTGAAGCAACTAAGATGTCCTTCAATTGTGAATGGATAAACAAATTGTGGTATGTATATACAATGGCATATTGCTTGTGACATAAAGAATGGAACTATCAATCCATGAAAAGAAGCGGATGAATTCTAAATGCATATTGCTAAGTGAAAGAAACCAGGCTGAAAAGTCTATAAAATATATGACTGCAATCACATGACATTCAGAAAAAGATAAAAATATAGAGATGGTAGGTATAAATATCAGTGGTCTTCAGAGTTGGGGGAAAAGGGAAGGGTTGACAGGAACTTTTTAGGATGTGACATTATTCTGTGATACTATAAAGGGGCTGAATAACATGCATTATTTAAAGCCTGTGGAAATTTACAGCACAAAGAATGAATCTTAATGTAGGCAAACAAAAAATCTTTTCAGAGATTGAGGGATGCTAAAATGGAATGCAGAATGTGGCAAAACAATCTAACTGCATTAGAAATGTAGGGACCAATTTCACTAAGCTGATGGGGGGAAAAGTGTGAATTTAGGTAACTTTAGTCTGTAAAATTAAAAGGCAAAATAATGTACACATAAACACTTTACTCTAGTTGATAAGAATGTTTTCCATGCCAAATGGTTTAAAAGTTTTGATACTGCTGCGCATGTACACTAGAATGGAACAATTATGTATATTGATAGAAGATGGTAGAAGCCAAGTTTCTTATACTGGAGGCTAGAATGATCCATGTGGTAATGGATTAGAGTTGGAGACAACCTTAGAAACTCATGGTTAGCTTAAAATATGTACAGATAGTTACATATAGAAATACTTATAAATATTTGCACACATATTATAGTATACACACATATATCTCCTTGTTCTATCCCTGAAAGTGTCTAGAAGCAATGAGACCCCAGTAGCAATAAGCAAATTAGCACCCAGAACTTTGTTTCAGCTAACATTCTTTAATAAAAGGAACTAGGTCTTCTTGGAGAAAGACTGATTCTAAATCTAAGGCAAGAAATATACAGGATGAACATGAAGCATCTTGTAGTGCCAGAGAGTAAGGAAGTGCTAAAACAAACAAGTAAACAAATTAAAACACCACACATGCATACACACAAGATAATGTTGGTACATCAAAGGAGACAAAGGAGTCAATTGAAAGAACTTTCTATAGCCAAAGGAAGATGAACAAATAAATAAAATGTTATAGCAATGTATAAAATAAATAAATGATTGAATGAATGAATAGATGAGCAAGCATAGACAACTCTCCCATGTACAAGAATTGCAAATAATTTATGAAGATACTCTCTCCTTAAAGAGCTTTAGCATAAATGCTCATGCCTTAAATGTGTGCTGGACATGACTTTCTACCAAATAGTAGAGTACTAAAGGGGAGGGGGGGACAATGCATAACTTTAACATGGAGAAGACTAACTGAGCCAGGTGAAAAAGTTAAAATCAAAAGTGCTACGAAGGCATTTCATCTCTTTGGTCTTTCTCCCCAAAACTCATAATCCCACTATAAGCATGAGAAAATATCAGACGAATAGCAATTGAAGAACATTCTATAAAATATCTGACCACTATTCAATCCTCCTCAAAACTATCAAAGTAACCCAAAATAAGGAAAGACTTAAAGGGACAAATATTGTATGATCTCACTGATACAGAAATTATTAGAATAAGAAACTTATAGAGTCAGAATCTAGAACATGTGATGTCAGGGTATTAGATGGAGATAGGGAACATGAAGCCGAGGCTTAAAATGTACAGGGTTCCTATTTGAAACAGTGTAAATAGTTTGGTAGTGAATGGTAGTGATGGTAGCATGACATGGAACATAATTAATATATCTGAATGTGATTAAAAGGGATAATGTTAGGTTGTATATATGTTACTAGAATAATTTCAAAAAAAATACATGGGACTGGACAATACAAATGATAACCAGTAACCTAAACCATGGATTAAAGTTAATGGAATAATTATAAAAATATGCTTTCATCATTTGAAATAAATGTGTCACATCAACACAAGGTGTTAATAATAGGGGGATATTTGGGAATCCTGTCTTTTATGCATGATAGTTCTGTAAACGCACAAATCCTTTAACCAAAAAATAAAAATAAATAAATGATTTTTCTACTTTTTCAAAAAGGGAAGACTGAGCAACTGTCTCAGCCAAGAGGAGCCTAAGGAGACATGGCAACTTAATGCAGTATGTCATCTTCAATGGGATCCTGGAACAGAAAATTGCATTAGGTAAGGGTATCTGAATATAGTATGGACTAGCCATAATAATGAATCAGCTTGGGTTTGTTAAATTCTAACGAAAGTACCTTGCCAATATAAAATGTTAATAATAGGGAACACGAAGTGTGGGGTATATGTGAACTCTGCACTCTGTTCACAACAGTTTCATAACTCTAATAAAATAGTTCATTTTAAAATATATATTATTATATAAGTATATTTCTATGACTATATAGATACATGCGTAAACACACATGTAGGGTATATATAATAAACTCCACTTGAAAACATGACTGATATGGATGTGCCATCTGAGTCAAAACTTCCTAGACAGGGTAAGCAAAAATCGATAATGAAGAACCCAAATGATTGTTATGGCTTGTCCATAGAGGCATCTCATTTGGAAGGGGTAAAGGAGGCTGAAATTTAAGTTAAGTCCATACCATAGAGGATGGGGGGCATTCAATTAAGAGCTCAGATTGCATTCATTTGGGGGGGGGTGTTGGGGAATTTAATGAAAACATTAGGCAGAGAATAATTACCAAATATATATATATGTATAATATTTCTGATATCAATGTTCAGGTCACAAATTGCAGAGGAGGGGTATGGGAAATATGGGGATCAGATTATTAAGCAGTCCAAGAGAGATAATAAGGCTTGCTCTGAAGGAGATGCAGTAGTAATGTAAGGAAAAAAAGTAGTTTGGAGAAGTATTTTAGAGGTAATGTTGGGCACTGATGTCTACAGAGGTGAAGGAGAAGGAGAAGCAAAGAATAAATGAAGATTCTTATTTTATGTGTGGTAAATATTGCAGAGTTATCAAGATAAGGATGGCAGATAAAATAAATGGAGTGAATATGATCACTCAGGAAGAGTTGAGAGCTCAATAAGTTGAAGACTAAGTTCTGGGAATGATGACTTACAGTGATGAGAAATGGAGCAGTAAAGTGTTCTACTGAGCTGCAAACGAGATATCAACACCAACAAGAGAGAAGATAAAGCAGGGAAGATAGTTTTAAAAGTGGAAGACATCAACAATTTGTAACTTTTGCAAGAACAATTGAAAGAGAAACTGCATATAGGACTGGGGAACTGATAAAAAAGCAACATTGAATTGGCTTTTATAACTCTTAGAAATAAAAGAATGTGATGGTTTCATTTTAAATGTCCTCAGATTTTGGAAAATCTATGCTAATATACTTGAAAAATATGCACCAAAAGGGTCCATGGCAGTTTAAGAAAATGATACACCAGTTCGCTGTATAATCTTTTAAATCATTCATGGCTTTCTGATTACTTGGTAAAACTACTTGAGTTTTGTGACCAAAACTACTTTATTTTGTATTAATTCCATTTATTCTTATAATCGCAAATACACAATGACAGCTTATTCGTCTGGCTACATAGTCTATTTGTCCAGAATATTTTGATGTTGTTTTTTTGTGGTAGATTCTATCACAAGCACCAATTCTTTACCCCTTCTTAAGACCTTTGCTTTGTAACTTTATTCAGTTCTTTTCATTAAAGCGACTGAATGATAAATTGCAGGCCTGTGAGATTTTGTTAGGAAGCAATGATTACTGATACACATGGTAAAAATAATTTCATTTGTTGAAATTCTTTCAACATGTGACGGTATTGGTATTTTTACTTTCCAAGTTAAAAAGTAATATTCTTTATAATGGTTTTAGACACTGTCAAACGTTTGTAGAGACAGCCTCTATTCACATAATTTGCATAAAACTTACAGTATTTTTTAAAAGGCTCTGCATTTTACTTCACAGTGTGAAGTGATTGTGTAAAATCACAGCAATAGACCCAGTAATTAATCTTCAACAATTCTTTATTGTGAAAGATGCCACATCAGAGCATGCACTATCATCTTAAATAAATATAATAGCCCAAAGTACGGTACATAACAATGAATTCGCATACCACCGAAACTTTTGAGATGAATTGAAATAGATTCTCTGTTCATTTGTGTCTATGCCCCCAATTGTTATTCCAATGCCAAGTGGCTTGACTTACATTTGCAAAAATGCTATTTGAATCTTTTTTCTTTTAATTTTTCTGAAGGAGGGTAAAAATACAGACAAATAAATCAAGTCAGCAGTGAAAGCAGAAAAACCACCAGATACAAACTATAACAGTGAGAATGTAGAGTCTAAAGAAACTATAAACATTATGAAAAGTGCAGTATCAACTACACTGGTATTATTATAAGATAAATAAATAGAGAAGCCTGGTTTACCCTGTGTTATCTGGCTAATGAGAAGTGTAGCCCAGTATGTTGCACACAGGATATGTGAAATAAATAGCCTTTAAAAATAGAGAGCCTTTAAAAAGTAAACACTTGCTTATGTTTCCTGTTATGCACTCTATGAGACAGATTTAAAAAAAAATAAATTCACAAGCAAATAATCCAACTTTAACAAAAGCTTTTGTTCATGAAATTGTATGCAGTTTCATTGAAATTTCAAATAACTATACCTTGTTTCTTTGTTTACCAAAAGCCCAAACTTCAGCTTACAACCACTATGTGCTTTTTTAAAACTATATCACCATTTTGTAATATACAGAAACACATAAATTTTGAAAGTTATCAATTTAAAATTAATTAATCTTTTATTTAATGAACTGTTTATATCTAATTGGTTATTCAGTTTTTACATCTTAACATAATTTCAGATATACAAGTGAGTAAAATCATTTCAGAATACCATTTTTAATTTTATTTCATTTGCTTATATTTTACTTATTTTTATTTTCTAACATTTGCTTTTTGAAAGGGAAGTTGTGCAACCCACTGAGACATGAACCTTTCTAGATCATAGCTTTACACCATGGCTGGTAATAAACATTATTTATGCTGCTAGATAAAATATGTGTTTCAAACTTACTTTTGAACTTTAGAAAATCTGTAATTAGCCAAGAAACATTTCCTTTCTTCTGAAATATTTTTACAAAATATAATCATTAAAAATCAATGCCCACATTTTAAGATCATCATTTAAAAACTAGGAGTGGTAGAAGATAAGAGTAAGAGCAGCAGAGACATTTATGGGAATATCTCACAGGAACAGAAAGGGTTGATCAACCATTTAAATGTATGGCTTAAATCCCTTTAGATGTATAAAGACATACCAAGTATATATTGTAAAAATAACTTCATTAGTCAAGTTTCTTGTAAAACTATTCTGATGGAATAAATGTATGGAGTAAAATCTGCTATTACAAGAAGGAAAAAGGGAAAACATTGGATTGTCTCCAATCACCATCTGCTGTCAGTCTCAGCTTCATCTATAAAACATATTTAAACAGCTAAGTGATGGGAAGGTCATATGTAACTTCTCTGTTTGCAAACAGCTTTCAGCGAAGACTGAATTGGGGGGGTGACTCAAAATTTGGTGAACCGAAAATGCTTAAGGAAAAACCACGGAGCAATTGTAGGAAAATCCAGACTGGAAACTTCTGTGTGCCTCACTCTTCAAACTGAAAATGGGCTCATGAAAATCCCCTAGTGTTGCTCTGAAGATGAAATTAGTTAATATATGTAAAAGGCCCAGAAGAACGCAACGCATATAGTGAGCACTGTATTAAGATGTGTTCAGCTGTTCAACTCTCCTTGCAATTCGTTCTTGTCTGTAGCATAACTCCTCTCTCAAATAAAGACAGACACAAAATTCACCTTTGAAAGGAATGCTGAAATTATTACATTTTTTTAGTTTAAGTGCATCCTCTGCCTCATTGGTGAACTTGAAAATCTAATAATGTGTATCTTACATATGGACTATTAAATATTTCTACTTACAAAACAAATGCTACCTTTCAATCGTGCAAACAATTTTTTTGTATTATTCCATACATCCATCACAAAACTAAACACATTCTCCACCAAATTTGAAACTTCATGTTTCTATACAGCTTTACTTTGCAGTATAAACCATTCTCCAAGCATAATCTTGCCTTTTTCAATTGCAAGTACTTAAAATTCCATATTATAGCTATATAATATATAAGAATTCTGCATTAGTATATAATTCTGTATTATAGTTATCAGTTATAGTTATTGCTCATGGAGAAAAAAGCACAAAGACTGAAATAAAGAATGGAAAAGTAGTAGACAACTAATAGGAATTCAAGTATGACCACAAAGACATGAAGGCATAATTTATAGGAGACATTTTTCTTACAAGAAATGTATCATTATAATTTAAACAATTTCATCTTTGCCCCAAACAAATTCTCCACCATAACAAAAGAAATGGATTTTTTTTTCGATATTTCACAAAAGTTGAATCTACCTCATTTCAAATAAGAATTGACTGTTTTTGAGATTTCCCTTCATCCTTTTCAAACTGGGGGCAAGCCATTTTTAGTTTCCCAAATGAGTTTCCATATATAGAAATTGAAAGTTTTGCATATGTTACAGCTTTGTACTTCTGCCACCTTATAAAATTATAATCTGAACACATTATTTTAGGGACACAAATTGGATAATGAGAACAAGAGTGGACATTCACCTGTCTGTATTCATAATCTTGGGGGCAATTTACTAGTTGTTACTTAATTCAATTCTAAGTGATGTACACAAACATAATTGTTTAAATTTTATAGCATTCTTGATGGAATGATATTTTAGCAATCATTTTTATTAATAGTAAATACAATTATGTGTGTGGAAGTCTATTATGATAGCAACATTCTGTCCGTACTCAATTGTACTACTAGAAATATACTTTGGTGGATTAAAGTCCTAACTATAAGAACCAGTAGCATAAAACTCATAGAAGAAAATATAGGGAAACATCTTCAAAACCTAGTAATTGGAGATAGCTTCCTAAACTTTGCACCCAAAGCATAAGCAATGAAAGAAAAAATAGACAAATCAGAATGCCTCAAAAGCAAATGCTTTTGCACCTCAAAAGACTTTGTGGAAAAGGGTGAAGAGGCAGCCAATTCAATGGGAGAATATATTTGGAAATCAAGTGTCAGATAAGGGTTTGATATCCAGTATACATAAAGAAATCATATAATTCAACAACAAAGAGAACAAACAACCCAATCATAACATGGGCTAAAGATATGAATAGACGTTTCTCCAAAGAACAAATACAGATGGCCAAAAGAGCACATGAAGAGATGTTCATTTTCACTGGCTATAAGGGAAATGCAGACCAAGACTACAATGAGATAGCACCTCACATCTACAAGAATGGCTGCTATTAAACAAACAGGAAACTACAAATGTTGGAGGGGGTGAGGAGAAATTGGGACACTTGCACTCTGCTGGTGGGAATTTATAATGTACAACTGCTATGAAAGTCAGTTTGGCAGTTCCTTAGAAAACTAAATATCGAGCTGCTCTATGACCCAGCAATACCACTACTTGGTATATACTCAAAGGAGCTGAAAGCAGTGACACAAATTTGCAAACCTGGTATTCATAGCAACATATTCACAATTGCCAAAAGATGGAAACAAACCAAGTTTCCATCAACAGATGAGTGGATAAACTATATGTGGTATGTGCATGCAATGGAATATTATGTAGCAGTAAACCAAAATGACATCTTGAAACATATAACAAGATGGATGAACCTTGAGGACATAATGCTGAATGAAATAAGCCAACAAAAGGATAGATATTGGGGCGGCTGCCATGGCTCAGCAGGCAGAGCTCCGACCTGCCGTGCTGGAGGTCTGGAGTTTGATCCCTGGTGCCTCCTGCCCATATGCAAATTTAAAAAAAAAAGGATAGATATTGCATGATTCCACTCTTATGACCATGGTAAAGGTAAAATGAGAGGCTTATAATACAGAATATAGGAGATCTAGAGATACACAGAAGCTAGAAATGAGTGAACAGTTAGCGAATGAGATTGAATTTAAATGTAAGGGAATAGACAGAAGTGAAAGTGCTTCATTAGGGGGTCTATTAGTAATATTGCCATATTGAAGGTGAATATTATTGAAAAGGGTTGTATAGATCCATGTATCCTACTGATTAACACTACAAATATAAATAAGCTCTTGCATGAACTACTTCAAAAGTATGAATCTTGTGCAAAGAGTAAGTAATATCAAGGTACAGGGGGAAAACTACCATACACGCTATGGGCTATGTTTAACAGGAAGACATCAGCAGCACCACAACAATACTGGGGTAAATAATGGCAGGGGGTGGGGTGGGGGGACAGTATGGACAAGAGTTAAGGAGAAGGTTGGATTTTCTATTTGGTGAAGGTGTGTTTATCAGTTATTTTTCTCTTGGGAACAATGGAAATCATCTAAAATTGAGAGTGTAGATGATCATATCCCTAAGTGAGGATAATATGAGACATGGACTTTGGATATTATACTTGATGCCCAATGGATGGAGGTGGCTGAAGGATACACTGAGAAGTAGAATGGTGAACTGTGGTATATACATATGATCAAATATTGTGCTGCTAGAGAAAGGAACAAAGTTGTGAGGCATACAAGTTTGTGAATGTACTTGTGGGACACTATGTGATGCAAAATAAGCCAGAAACAAAAGAGGAAATATTGTATTGTCTCATTTAGAAAATACTTATAAGAAAATTGGGGTCCAGATTGTAAGCTCTTTCAGTAGTCACATTTAGTACAGAGCTGTAATTGTTATTTCCGGATTTGGAGATGTTGTGCTATATATGTGCTATATATAACCTCGTACTTCCCTGGAACTTTGGGTATTTGTGTGTCACTTAAGGCTCAGATTAGGAGTTCTGAAGGTCAGTATTACCACATAAAACAACTGCTAAAAAAACTGAAAAAAAAAATCGGGCTTCAATTAGAGATTAGGACAAAGCCAATTGGTTGGGACTAAGGTAAATCAGAATATAGGGGTAAGGAGGACTTTGCCTGTATTTTAGAACTTCACCTACTCTATGAGACCAAAGAGAGAGAGAGGTTTATTTTGGCCAAAATCTAATTTTTCTGTAGCACGTAGTCTAATTCAACCAGTCTGTATAGATCATTTAAACAACCCAAGCATAGGGATCCCAAAATGGAAATGAGGGCTTGTAATTCTGAATAGCTTAATGTAATGCCTGGATACATCACAGAGTATGTTGCACAGGTAATTAAAATGTATTGGCAATGTCCCTTGAGGGATAGGAGAAAAAATACAATACTATTAAACTTTATCACAAGGGAACCCCCTGATACTGTCTCAAACTTTAGGGACTCCCAAGTAAATAGGCCAAGTCCTTGATCTTGAGGCTTGTTCTTGTGAACCTTATTTATGAAGTGGAGAAGCTTAGCCTACCTATAGTTATGCTTAAGAGTGACTTCCAGAGGACTTCTTTTGTTGTTCAGATGTGGCCTCTCTCTCTCTAAGCCCAACTCTGCAAGTGACATCATTGCCCTCCCCACTACATGAGACATGACACCCAGGGGTGCAAGCCTCCCTGGCAATGTGGGGTATGACTCCCAGGGATGAGCCTGGCCCTCACACCATGGGATCGACAATGTCTTCCTAACCCAAAAGGGTAAAAGAAATGTAACAAATAAGGTATGAGTGGCTGAGAGAATTCAAACAGAATTGAGAGGCTATTCTAGAGGTTACTCTTTCACAAGTTTTAGCTCCATATTGCTATTTATCAAAGTTTGTCAAACCCCAATCAAAACCATTCCTTCCAACCACAAAGAGCATCTAGGGCTTTATCTGAGATTCTACAAAGGTTACATGCACTAGGACTACTTTCCAGAAACCTACAACCTCCGTCCCCCTATTCTATGTTATTGACAAGCCTTTCCAACATGAGAAAGTTAAAATGGGCAAAGCCCAAATACCCCTAAAGATAGGGAGAAAGATACAGAGTTGATGGTGGAGTTATAAGAAAGGAGAGAGGATTTAACAAATGAGTATGACTGCTGAATTATTATATTGGTATTTCTTTCAGACTCCAGAGTCTTCGTACAGCCAGAAGGAAAAACCTAAAATTGTGGAACTATAACCCATACCAAATTCTGAAATTTGTTCTACAACTAATTGTGGCAGTGTGCTTTGAAATGTATTGCTTTTTTTAGTATATATGTTATTTTTCACAATGGCAAAAATATATGTATTTTTAATTTTAAAAAGAAAGAAGGCTCCTGGAATACAGTTCAACAGTTTCAGGAATTTATGAAGGGAAGGTTTTTAAAACACATTTTCACATTTCTTAATACACTGAATTTACTAATTGATTAGACAGCAAATGGAGGACTTAGAAGTAGAACAATGTCTTTTAACCTTTAAGCTTTAAAAAAAAAAAAAACAAGCGAGAGAGATAGCTAAGATGAATTTTGGTGGCAAGGAAGGAAGGATTACATAAACCAATGTTAAGATACTATGAGACCTGATGATATCTCCAAGAACAAACAGCCCAGGCAAAAAAGGTAGCGATGTAGCCAGAAGAGAAGGAGTAGTGTCAAAAACACAGTTAATAGCAAGAACCTGGAATCACACTGTAATCAAAGAACTACAAACTAAGGCAGCGAGATGCCATTTCAACCACAGAATAGAAAGTTAAAAACTCTGCAAATGTTGAGTGTCAGAGAGATGTGGGGTAAGGGATATCCCTCTACAATGTTGGTAGGGGTGTAAGCTGGTGTTCTGGAGGGCAAGTGGAAGTCTGTTTTAAATTAAAAATAGGCACACCTTTTGACCCTCTAACTCTACTCTCAGGTTTTATCCTATTGCAAGAGTTCTCAAAGTGTGGTCTGGGACCCTTGTGCCTGAGACTGTTTCAGGAGGTCCGTGAGGTTAAAACTATTTTCACGTAATACTAGGTCATCTGACTTTTTAAATTCATTCCTTTCACAAGCACACAGTGGAGGCTCCAGAGTCTACTGACATGTGATGTCACAACATTTTGCATGCGGAGTAGACAGGAGAATGTGGTGGTCCTCTAGAAAGCCACACATTAAAGAGATTTGCAAAAATGGTGAACAGTGCTACTCTTCTTGCTAATTTTTTTGTTTTTGAAGTTTTTCCATGAAAATATGTTTTTATCTTAGTAGGCTTATTATTTTGAGTGAATTAATATTCTAAACTTAAAAATGAAGTATATTTTCAATTCCATCTACCGCATAATTCGGTAGATGGAGATATGTGGTACAGGGAAATATGCTGAGGTTTTGGAATCTGTTATACATTTGAATCTTGACTCAGCCACTTTCTAAATGCCATCTTGGATAAGTATTTCATAACTCTTAGCTTAACTTTCTATGAAGTTAAAATTGAAATAATAGAACTTTCATTGGTTGAGGATTAAATGTGATAACATATTTAGTGTACAACACATTGTAGTTCTTCAAAATACATTGGCATATCCCCACTTAGAATTATTGCATAGTATAATTGTAATTATTACTCATGGGCTTTCATTTCTCCTGTGCTATTCTCAGCAAGTCATTTTTAAAAAAATAAATAAAGCTACCCATCCAATTAAAATACTATTTATGAAACAAAATCCTGTAAGGGGTTAAAAGTATTTTGCCAGAAGTCTGACTAATGGGGCACATCTGACTTTCCCTGTGGAAAAGCATTATTTTACTCATTTGTTTACCTTTGTATTACTACACAAAATATGATCCTAGGAGTCAGGGAAGCTATTGTTTGATGATAAAAGATGATTGTATAATATACTATTATTGTAATAAATTGAGATTTGATAAGTAATAGAACAGATATCTGTTGTTTGTGCAGAATAAAGAAAAATTTTTTCTACAGATGCTCTTTGTACCAGCATGCAGATTTCTGTTTTAAATTGTCTGAATCACAAATGAGCACTTCCCTAGTGCTTCAAAATTACAGATTATTAGATCTGAGATTCAGAAATAATTGCTTTCAGAAAGAAAATTTCATTTGTCATCTAATCAATTCTATATATTTTTATGACAGCCTGTATACATGAGTTTAGAATCAAGATATTCTCATTACCTCCACCTTCACTGTCATTTAATACATCTGGCTGGGGATAAGAGCTATCAAGAATGCAATAAAAAATAAGAAAGCCTAAACCCCTGGGTTTATTGGGCTACTCAGATTTCATAGATAAATGGGACAAGAATGAGCTGTGAAAATATGGGTGATGGATGGAGGATTAAGAAAACGAAGGAAAGATGACATTTCATTAGATTTTCAGAAACCGTAGTCTATGTGGAATGAGCTACAGAAAAATGATGTTTCGCCAATGGCATTTTGCAGTGATGATAAGAAGTACAATGACTAGTTGAACTCAGGGGTATAGTTGTTGCAGATAATGCTCTATGGAGATGAACAGACATTGCTAAGTGCCCTCTAGCTCTAGTGGTGGGAACCATCCCTCAAGACATGTGGACCACTGAGGGTGTCTAAACTGAACTCCATGGGCTCTTTTCCAGCATTTATTGCTCCAGTTGTTATTCCCTGATTATGCCAAGGTCTCTGGCCCCAGATATTCATGCCCAGCAACTAAGTTGCATCAACTCACCAGAAGCAATAAAGAAATTGATCTTTGCTACCCCAAATCCTAAAAGAATGAGTTATATATTTTTAAAAAAGCAAATCAATAATTTACATTGACAAATAAACTTTTTCAATAAGCTGGAAAGCAGTATAACCTGTATAAACCTCATGTTTTTGGCAGGAAAGCCTACTTGAAAACGAAATAGCAACAGAAACTCTCTTAAGAATAAGAAACCTGGAGGTATAAGGAGATGCAATGCTTGATATTAAGCAAAAGTAAAATCAAATTATGACTGTCCGATTTACTCATTCACTAATGATATATACTTTATCAGCTCCAGAATTGGGTGACCATACATCCCAGGGAAGTCTTCATTTATACCTGCTGTCCCAGAACCTTTTCACTCTCAAAGATTTCTCAGCTAGGTTACTTAGAAATTTTTACCCTGGTAACATTTTAATAAAAATGTGAAAAATTTATGAATCTTTACAATGCTTACTTTTCTGGGTAGGGTAGAGGTTCCAAGCAGATTTTTATCCTTTGTTTATACCATGGTTCCTATAAGTAACAGATAAGTAATAGAGCTTCTTTGCATTGATAACTTTTCCATCCCATCTTCTGAGGAGACAGACACTCTAATGGGACTTGGGAAGACATTTAATTTTAATCTACAACATATATTTTGCCGGTATCCGTGTTATCTGCTTGAGATTTACTCCTTCTAAAGTTCTAACTTTTCTAGGTATTTTATAAGTGAATTTTGGCTAATCAATTATATCTTGGACAACTATCTGTTGAATAATTTTTCTTTTATGGATATATTTCTTTTGTGAATTTCTCTTCTGCATTTATGTTCCTAATCCCTCCTTCCCAGTGTTATATTTTGGCTTTTCATTACATGCAAGAATATATTTCTTCCTAAGTTTTTACTCCATATTTTCAAATGTCTTGTGAATAGCTCTGATTCTATATCTCACAGATACCTACCTAAACTCATCCTACTCAAAGCCAAATTATTTACTTTATCCTAAGAATTTTCACCATTATTTTTTGTAAACATGAAAAGTTACCCAAGCTATTTGGGAGGGCTTCCCTAAAGATTTGTTTACAAAAAGATCTCAAGGGGCAAGGAAAGTATGGCTAAAATTTAGTTAAAAGATATGACATATTTGGAAGAAACAGTCAATTGGGGAAGCATTGTAGAATAGAGAGAAGCTGCAGCAAGAGCCACTGATTTTTAGATGAGGTGAACTTATGAGTGGCAAAGATCAATAAAAAGCAGAATATAAAAGAAAGAAAATCATTACAGAAATAAGGCAAAATATACTGAAATATGTAGCTTAAGAAAATGTTTTGAGAACTAAAAGAATTCTTGAGTTGAATAATTATATATAAATACATAGTAAAGAGTCAACAAGACTGAGTCTCATAAACTTATTGGCCATCAACAATAACACTCTTTCATGTAACTGAATAAAATAACTATATCATTTTGTCATAAAACTGGTGGCATATCCCATGAAAATCTTATAGTAATGAATGTATATGCACCAAATAATACATATATAATACATATCAAAAATAATAAATGATAATAGACTAGAAAAGAATAAATAGGTACATACTGTTTTTCATAGGATTTCACTCATCTCTTTCAAGTCATGATTGCCCAAATAGACCAAAAGTAAATAAATATAGATGAGATCTAAGGACATAATTCTTTAGATTGATCTAATTTATACATTTTGAAAGCTGTTTCCTACATAGATTACATCATTTCCTAGTACTCATTAAAAATACATTTCCAGGCAGGTCACGGTGGCTTAACCAGCAGAGTTCTTGCCTGCCATGCTGGAGAACTGGTTTCAGTTCCTCGTGTCTGCCCATGGAAAAAAGCAAAAAAATAAAAAATGCATTTCCTTATATTAAGAAACAAAATGTTTAATAAATTCCAAAACACAGCTAATATGCAGGAATTTTTAAACCAAAATCTAATTAAGTAATAATTAATAATTGAAAATAAAGTCCTCAAAAAATATACTAGATATCAATGGTTTTACAGGAGAATTCAATCAAACTTTTATTATGCAGATAAATCAAATGATAGCCAAGTTATAGTTAAAAAAAAAGGAAGTTCCCAAAATAGTTATATTGTAGAGTATGATTAGCCCATAACCTGTCAAAAAGACCACACCCCCCCACAATAAAATTAAACAAACACACTTATGAACAACAATGCAAAAAGACAAAATAACCATTAACAAACATAAGTCAGTATCATAGTGAAGAAAAACATATATATCCCTGTGGGACTAATTGTTGGAATGCAAGGATGATTTAATATAAATGGATATTTTAATATAAGTCACTCCAAACAAAATTTCATCCAAGAAGTGAACTATGCGGTTATTTCAAGATATAGCTACATGCAATCTGATACAATTTAATTAAAGTTAAATTAGAATCTGTATTTTAGTTAAAAATATTTGGTTTTAAATCCTTACTAAATTAAGAATAGATGGTTATGTCTTTAGTCCATTTCATATATCTATCATCAGGCTAGGTAGCCTTCCCAGGAAAAAAATATATAAATGGATCTTTATTTTATCCTATGCTAAAATGAATTCCAAACAGAACACAGTTTTAAATGTCTTTAAAATGTCTTTAAAAATGAGTTGCTTTTGTAGTGGCTTTAGATAATTATTAAGGTAGAATATTAAGTAAATAGAGAGAAGCAGCAGCAGAACAAGAAATATAATATGTTACAAATAAAATTTTTGGAAAATTATTCAATAGATACTTTTTACCATGATACTTATATTCATGTATACATAGAATATCTCTTAACAGATTCAAAATTTAGGAGTGAATGTTTGCTGAGGAAGAAGAGTATGAGTGGTAACTGGAAACTCAAATTTTTGTTATATAAATTTCCATATGTCATGAATTATTTTTCTCATGATCCAAAATTTTTAATGCACTTTTACTGAAATATATTTACATAGCATAGAAATAATCTGAATTCGGTATACAATCACTGGTTCATAGTATCATAACATGTTTGGATATTGTACCTTGCACATGTATTCCTTTCTGTTACAATGTTTCTACAATGTACAATATTTCATATATGTTATATAAAAAGTGGAATAAAATCACCAAAATATAAAATGGCCTTAGCTCTTACTTGATTTTTTTCACAATGTTAACATGGTCTCTGCTTTCACTTTATACCAATGGATCACTTAAAAAGCCACCTATGAAAGTGGCGGCCTATGAAGGAATATTTTTAAAACATGCATTCATTGAAAAAATCAGAATAAACAAGCTCATAGAGTCAGAACCAGAATATTGGTTACCAAGAGACATAGGGGGATAGAGAATGGGAAGTTAAGGCTTAAAATGTACAGGGTCCTATTTAGAATGATGAAAATGTTTTATAATGGATGGTGGTGATCGTAGCACAACATTGTGAAAGCAATTAAAAGCACCTATATATATATATATATATATATATATGATTAAAAAGGAAATGGTAGATTGTATACATGGTAACAGAATGAAATTTTTAAAAAAGAAAAAGAATCCATGGAGCTACGTTACACAAATTGTGTTCCTTAAGTTAAACCATGGACTTTAATTAATAGTGAAATTATAAAAATGTGTTATCAATTGTAACCAATGTTCCACAGCAATGCAAGGAGTTGGTTTGGGGTGGTGTAAGAGAATCCTGTATCTTATTCATGATTGTTCCTTGAACCTACAACTTCCCTAATTAAGAAAATAAAAACATACATTCATACATGCGATCCATCTCTCTCATTACCAGTTTATGTTATAGATTGTCCTACAAGTACTTTGGGTAGAGTTCTTAGATTTGCAGCCTTTTAAAATAAAAGGTATTAAAATGGCTTTCCCAAAGTAAATGACCTGATTACAAAAATCGTGGTTGTTCTATCAAAATTTTGTGTGCTTCCTTAATATCCACCTCATTTCAGCTAAGCTTTTACCCTCAACAATGACGTCTGCCTCAAATAATGATCATCTTTCCAGCCTTGGTGCATAATCTCTCTCCAGAGCTGAAACCACATCTGAGGAAACCACCATTGCCTCACCTCAAGCCCACAGCTGGACACAAGGGATAAGCTGATCATCCTGCAGTCCTCAGACCCCCAGTTCCTTTCCACTTTTGCATGCATTTTGCTTTAAATTAAGCAATCTTTGACTTCCATAGGGATGCTCCTAACCTCCACTCCTGGACCACAATACAAGCAAACCCAGAGGTCCCTCTTGATCTGCTTGTGTTCTCCCCACCTGCAGGTTGAGCCACTCAAGCTACCTGCACTTCCCATGGTCCCCTGCAGTACCTCTCTCTCCCTCGGACCTGGGAGCAATAAATTATCTTTTTCACACATTATTGTCTTGGTCTCCCACTGTGTAGTTCCCAGCCCTCATATGGACCCAAATTTAGGATCCAATTTAACCAATTTGAAACAAAAGTATGGAAGAAATTAGAAAGCATTGAGCATAGAAAACAACTTTTTTGAACAATAGTGTGTTTTAAAATAAAGGAGAGAACATATCAGGAGAGCACAAATGTAGGGGGTTTGAGTAGCATCAGATAGAAGGCTTGAAAATAAAAGAAATTAACATTAGCTTTACACCATTATCATGAGAACAGCACTTTGTATCATCAGGGTTCACTTAGCTCCTACAAGCAGCTTCTTTGTAAGAGGGGGTGATAAATAAAATCTGATAGACCCAAACAGAAACACCTCATGCTAAGTTCCATGCCAGTAATACCAAAAATCTTCTATCCCTGGAAATTCTGGCTTGCCCAGAACACTAACTGAAACAGCCAATCTGCTATCATCAACTTTCTGTTCTTAAGCCAGCCAGCTAACCTCCTCATGCTTAAGCAACTGCCAGCACTAACCACTGAAGGACTGTAGTATGCTTTGGCCAATGAAGATTTCTTCCTAATGTATTCCCTTGCTCTGTCTATAAGAACCTGCTGTTCTCTGCTCAGTGGAATTCTCTACCTTGTAGCAATCGGAATCTCCCCAATTCTTTAATGGATTTAATGAAACCCTGAGAGCTAACCAAATGTTGCTCAAGTTTTTATTTAACAGGGGTGTTTTGGTTTGCTAAAGCTGCCAGAATGCAATATATCAGAAATGGATTGGCTTTTAAGATAGAGATGTGTAAGTTCACAAATTTACAGTTCTGAGGCCACAAAAATGTCCTAATTAAAGCATCAACATGCTGATACCTTCTCTGCAAAAAGGCTGTCACATGAGAAGGCACATGTCTGGCATCTGCTGTTCTTGCTTGGGTTTGTTGCTTTCAGACTGTGGCCCTTTCAGTTTCTGTGGGTCCTTGCTTGCTTCTCTCTAATTCTCTGGGTGTTTCTCTCTCTGAGCTCTCTTTGTCTTTTATCCTCAAAAAGAACTCTAGTAAAGGATTAATACCCACCTTGAATGAGTGGGTCACATCTCAATAGAAACAACCTAATCAAAAGTTCCCACCCACAATAGGTCTGCATTCCCAGGAATGGATTAAAAGAACATGGCCCTTTCTGGGGTATATAACAGTTTCAACCAGCACAAGGGAAAACCCGCAGAACAAGAAAAGCAAGATTTCTGTTTTAAACTAACACAGACAAAAGAAAAAAGGCAAGGTGAGTCCCAACCATCTACTTCTGCTGACATAACATTTTAAACTAAGAATGTTGATGTTCTGCTTCTAATATCTTGATTGAAACTCAAAATATACAAAGATTTTACCTCCCTGCTTTCCATCAAAGAAACATCACACCTCTTTTTTAAGTAAAGATCTATATTTGGTAAGTGTTTCTGTACTAAAAATTTAATAGGCTCAAAAGTAAGGTAGAATTTCCTAGGCCTGTGGTAATAAGTACTATACACTGGATGGCTTAAAACAATGGAAATTATTGTCATACAGTCCTGGGTGCTAGAAGTCTGAAATCTGTAGGGGAAGACGCTTCCTTACCTCTTCTTGGCTTCTGGTGCTTGCTGACATTCCTTGGGCTTCAATCTCCACTTCAATAGACACATGGCTTTCTCCCCGGAGTCTGTGTCTACCTTTCCTCTTTGTATAAGGACATAAATCATATTGGATTAGGCTCAACTCTAATCCAGTGTGGGGGCATCTTAACTGATAAAATCTCCAAAGACAGTTCCCAAATAAGGTCACATTCACAGGACCAGAGATTAGGACTTGAACATACGTTTTAGGGGGATGTAATCCAACCCATAACAGGTAGCAACCTTCCCTCCCTTTCTCCATCCCTTCCTTCTCTGAGACACACAGGCCTTACGAGTTTGACTTCAATATTTTTTGTACCCCAAAATCCTATTGGTTTTACTGTGTGAAAATAAGTGATAACAGGATTTTATTTTATTTTTTTCAGTAAGTTGCCTTTATTCTATTGGTAGTTGGAAAAATTCACTGGTAAGAAAAGTTTAGCTGGAGAGAAGAGGACTGGTGGCTCCTCCGGGAGGACACTCAGATATGTGAGGAGAGAGGAGCACGGCGATTTAGAGCCAGGCCCTGCTGTCCAGGTGACACAGCTTCAGCCCCTTCCAAAGTGTCTGATTGCCTCAGGCATCAAAACTAAAATCCTACTTACTTCGTCCAGTTCTGGGAAGAAGATATTGGGGTATGTGGGGCCTAAAAGGGGGTCACATGGCCATCTTTTATCAGAGAAACTGACAAAATGGGAATTTTTTAAATGAATTTTCCACCTGACTTTATCATGAAATACACTAAAAATAAAATGCAATTTCTGCAGAGCTGACAAAGGGGTAGATGTGTTTATCTTTGGTAGCATACATTAAGTGACACTAATTACACAGTAACTGTAAGACCAGTCACATGAAACCACAGAACTGTCTATGCCAAGCTGCATGGACTTGGGCCTTTCTGGCTGAGCGCACTTTAAAAACCTGGATGTCCACCCCAGAGTGAAGCCAGTGCCTTAGGAGGAAAGCTCTGAAGTGGCGACTCACCAGAGTCACCGAGCAGTGGACAGATGACAGGCAGGACATGTTGGTTATAAAATAGTTGTAGCCTATTTCACAAAGCTTATCAACTTTTTCTTTTTCTAGAAAAAAAAAAAACAAGAAGTCAAGAAATTCCTTGAGTTAGCTCCTGGTGTGTCAGGAAGGAGTGCAGGGGAAGGCTGTTAGACTTGGGAGGGCCATTTGGATGTCACTAATTATCATGATTGGCTTCTGGAATACTGGTAGTAAAATGACTCCTGACTTGTAATCTTAGGTGACTTACAGATAAATGAACAAGACCGGTAAGCATGCACTAACACTAATAAGCAGCACTTCAAAAACCCATCGTGGGTGGTGCACCGGTGGCTCAGGGGCAGAATTCTCACCTGCATTGCAGGAGACCTGGGTTCGGTTCCCAGAGCCCACCTGTGTATA
>PVIY010007921.1:44241-79620 GCA_004026745.1 Myrmecophaga tridactyla | reverse complement strand
GTTGTAAGTTTACAGTTCTAAGGCTGTGAAAATGTCCAAATTAAGGCAAGGGTATGAAAATGTCCAATTTAAGGCATCCAGGGAAAGATATCTTGGTTCAAGAAGGCCGAAGACGTTCAGAATTTCTATTTCAGCTGGAAAGGCACATGGGGAGATCGGCCAATTGTCTCTTCAACTGCTTCCCCAGGGCTCTGTCCATTCTATTGCTTCTCCTGGTTCTGGTGGCTTTCATGGCTCTGAACCTTTTTCCAAAACGGTTCCCTTTTAAGGACCTCCAGTAAATATCCCCAACTGAAATGAGTAGAGACACAATTGCATGGAAATAATCTGATCAAAAGTTACCACCCACAATTGGGTGGGCCACATCTCCATGGAAACAATTAAAAAAAAAGATACCACCCAGCAATATTGAGTGAGGACTAAAGGACGTGGCTTCTCTGGGGTCCACAGCGGATTCAAACTGGCACACTGGTGTCGAAGTACACCTGCTCCAACACTTTGTAGATACTCATTGAATAGGTTTCTTTGTGCTGGCTGCATGTTTTGAGCTTCCTGTCCCCAGAAATGTGGCCCTTTCTGCCCCCAGACTTCTGTTGCTATCAAACTCAATGCTTATCCTCCTGCCCCATGTAACTTTTTTGGAGGGGAGAGAAGGGGAAGGCTGGGGGAAGAAGGAACCATTGCTTAATGGGAACAGAGTTTCTGTTTGGGGTGATGAAAAATGGTGGTCATGGATGGCAGGGGTAGTAGCACAATATTGTGAATATAATTGATGTTACTGAATTGAACACTTAAAATGGTTTAAAAAAAGCTAATTTTATGGTATATAATGTTACTACAATTAAAAAAAAATTACGTTTGGCTCCTTCTGCAAAGCAAAACAAAGACAAGATTATTGCAGATTTATTGGGGCAATATCCATGAAAAAAATGGGGAGGGAGCTGGAGAAGGCATGAAGAACCTGCAGACTGTTATGAAAGTCTGACACTTGTGAAGCAGATGGTTAAGGAAGGACGACTGGGTGGGAAGAGTCTCAGACTGCAGTAGGGACCCAAGAAAGTTTCAGCCACACCTTTTGCAGCATCCATAAAGCAGTCACTCATCCAAGGAGTCCTGAATATTGCAAGAATGAGCCCACTTTAATACGTCCAATCACGTTCAGTGTTGGCTGGGGGCAGCCAGAGAAGCATGACCTCAATGTGAGTGAGATTGTAAATCCCGAGGAGTAATAGCTGGTGCTGTCAGTCAATTATGCTCCCCACAGCAGGAGACCCAAGTATTTTCATGGCTGCCATGGTATGCATCACAGAATTCAGTCTGAGACAAACCACTTAGTAGAGAGATCTCTAGTGCCCTCACCTATGATCTAATCATTGGAAACAGCAGATATCTATGCAAAGGAACTTCAGGCTTGCAAAATGCCCAAACTAGCACTTAGTCATTTTACATAATAGAACATGAGTTTACCAATATATCCAGCTGAGGCATGTCCTTGAGAGGATGAGATAGCCTATGGTCCATAGAGATTGCTCCTTGAGGAGACCATTAGCTTTAGTTATAGCTAATTCTGAATTTAGATCTTATTGGAACAAGATTTTTCTTAAGACTTCATTGTAAAGCAAAGTAGAGATGGATGTGGCCAAAAGCTTTTCGGAGAAGGTGTAGCTATCATCAATGGCTATAAAAAAATCTTGACTGAAAGGTCTACTTTGATTACCTTGGTCTCCTATACATGATCACCTGGATGAATTAACTGCCAAATGCAGTCATAGGTTCTGGGGTAAATTTACCTGTTCTATGGAGTTCTTTTATAGTTGGCCAATGATGTTGGCCACTGTACTGAAAACAATAACTTTTGCTTAATGTTCAGTCTGACTCCTGGCAATCTGTAACTACACAGGTATTTCTTCTTTCCAAATTCTTTTTCTTTACGGTATACCAATTCATAGTCATAGAAGAAAAAAATAGAAAAATGCCATCTATAACCCTATCATGTAAAATTAAAAGCACTGTTTTTCTTTTCATGATGTCAAATAGTTTCTACCTACATATATTAGTCTTTGTGTGTTTTTAACGAAGATGTCAGTTATGGTGACTCTGTATCTTAAGATATACCTCAAATCAGTATGTACTCCTGTTTGAAGTCATGTGGGAAATTTAATGTGCTCCCCAAGATTTCTGTGATTTCTTAGGGATTTATTTGTACTTGTCAACCTTTGTTTTCATTTCTCACTTCATCTTGTAATGTTTCCTTATCTCCACTTGACACTCAGGCATCCTCCTTCTTACCCAACCCAACCCCAAATTCCTGTTTGTTTTTATTTACCATGCCTTGGAAAGAATGTCACAGAGATCTGAATTGCATGCCATACATCCACAGTCACAGGCTTGTAAAATTCTATCCTTGGATCAAGCTAGACCACCTGATGTGTGCTGCTACTGACCACGTAATATCTTATTTGTTAAGGATCCTATCTAGACCAGTATGTCCCTGTTTTGGGGATTTCATGGACCAGTTAAATCCCCAAAGAAGGTTTTAGGAAGTTGACATAATGCTGCCAAGTTTTACTGGGGGTGGGGGAGAGGGGGTACTTAAGAATGCGATTTACTAAGCATAGTACTATGAAAGTAAATGGCCAATATTTCTCAAGCAGTAAGAGCTGTCTATTTGTCCCCTCATTTTCACTCTGACAAACGATAGCTTAGTCACAGATGAGCATTGGAAACTGCTGCCTTGACCATTATGTTCACCTTCTGCCTCCCCAGTCTCCTGCACTGCTCTCATCCCAGGCATGTTGGCTGTCTTCAGGTTTTCCAACAGGCTCAGCTGCTTCTCCTCCTGTTCTCTTCTTTATTTATTTATTTATTTTTATTTCCTCCTCCTGTTCTTTTAATCTAGCTGATGCCTACTGACTTTGCAGATCTCAGGTTGGAGAGCCAAGGAAAGATTCTGAATCAGAGACATTAAATTTAAGAACTTTACTGCTTCAGTAACTAATACAAAGGAAAAGTGAGTGTTTGTATCAATTTATTTAATATTTATCCTGCTGCTGGCCTGTGAGCTCCCTGAGAAGACCAATCATAATCACAGTTTCCCCTGCCCCTGACACAGTATCTGGCTCTATAATAGGAGCTTGAATGTTTGCTGAACGGAGTAAACCAATATCCTTTATATATTGTTCTCTGTGAGAGATCTCAGTTTTGAACCAGAAAAACTTGTTCCCTTCCTTTGAATATTAAAGATCGTACAATTTATTTCTCACCTTGCCCCATTTTCAAGAATTGTAGACACTAATTTATATTCTAGCACAGCAACTCTGCTGACTTTTCTGGTAAGAATATTTACTCTGTTTCCTCTTTCGTCTTTTTTTTCTTTTTTTTGTTATTATTTTACCCTTTACTGTGAGCTGTTTTGAGCTGATTCCAGTTCCTTTTCAGAAAGACGCAGGGTGTAAATAAATAAATAAAAGCCTTATGCAATAGCTCACCTGTTCCTAAAATAAAATGCTGACATTTCAAGTGTGCCTTATGTTAAAGGTTAGATGATTAAATATATGCCTCTTCTGCTACCTCAGATTACCCAAATAAACATCAACCACATGCAAACCAAACAAATAGATCAGGGTTTTGAATGGAGGTGGCTTTAAGAGATAGATAGATATTTGAAAATAAAGAGAAAAAGAAAATGCAAGGCATAGCATTCTCCTTTAAAAACAAACAACCAATCTTAAGAAAACAACCACATAATTCTATTTATGCTTATTATAAGCCCTTTAAAATATCAGAAATCCAATTGCCAGCTGAGGTAATTTCCAAAAGAACTTTGAAGGAGCATCAAGACTCTTTTCTCCCTTGCAAACAAGCTGATGTAGGTCTATTCTTAACATTCAAAATGGAAAAGACTAGCTATCCCTAGTTTGGTAAATAGAACGTAAAGCTGGACCAAATATCAATTAAACTTCAAAATCTGCTAATTTTCTAATAAAGCAGATTTAATGCAAAAAATACATGTGCCAATAATCCTCAATTGCTTTAATTACTTATTTAATTAGTCTAGTAGCACTTTATTATCTCAGAGAAATTCCCCCTAAATTTCCAAGAGGGAAGTTTCCCACCATAAAACAAATCATTGTAGTTCATCTACTAGCCCCACTGTTAATCAAACATTAGAATCATGGAAGTACAAAAGTCTCTTAGAGTTGAAGTCAGCTTCATCCTTCCACCAGGCAGATAAGCAACCTGAAGCCAGAGGTTAAAGGATTGCCTAAATCCACTCAGTGGTGAGCCACGGTCAGGACTAAGTGCTAGCTTTTGCAGGATGTATCAACAAACTGGGAGGTTTAGTAGAAGAGTCAAGTGCAAAGGAGAGGTTAATAGTTCTGAGCAAGCACATTGATATGGATCCTGGGCAGAAGCTTAAGCTATAAGAAACTATTACTCCTCAGTCCATGTGCAGTAGGTCAAATTATGTACCCCAAAAGAAAAAACAAACATGTTCTTAATCTTAATCCCTTTCCTGTGGGTGTGAATAGGGCCTTTTGAAGGTACTATTTTTGTTAAAGGATGGCCCAACTGAATGAGGGTGGACTTTACTCCTATTACTGGAGGCTTTTGTGAAGAGAAACCCATGCGTAAGACCACAAACTGGAAGTCAATAGAACCTGGAAGGGAAAGGAGAGGACATCACTATATGACAGAAAATCCAAGGACCCAATGACCATGGGCAGCCAGCCTCAGAATGCCACAATCTTAGGGGAGAAGACATTGCCTTGATTACACCTCAATTTTGGACATCTAGCCTCAATACCGTGAGCCAATGAATTGCATTGTTTAAGCCAACGCAATTTGTGATATTTGTGATTCTATCCAGGAAACTAAGATACCATATAATAGGATACATCTTCTCTTTGCCATATTTGAGGATTCTCAATTTGCAGACATTCTTGTCTCCAAAGCCACAGAGCCCTTTCAATCAGAGTGCATATATACACTTGAGGAAGAACTTTGAATTTCATCTAATTTCACAAGGGAAGAGCCTCTGATGACAGACATAATGTGAGCATAAAAGCACCATTTTCAACCCATCTAGGAAAATAAGAGCATTTGTTCTTCTAAAAAGCTGAAAACAGATTTTGGCACAAAGCCTGGCATCTTGCGTGATAGGCACAGCAACCTTTGTATTTAGATGAGCAGGAAAAAGTCCCTTCTGAGAGTAGCAGGCTTTTTCATAGTGGGAACACCTGAGCCTTGTCAGTACCTAGGGAACAGTGGTTGTGTTAGCAGGAGGCGGCTCTGTAACGAGGGCTGGTTTTGACTACTGGCTCCAAAACTTACTGGAGTTCATTTTAAAGATTTTCATTTTATCAAAGTGTTTCTTTACCTGTAAAATAGGGTGGAGAGGTGTGTAAATACTAATAGTCCCTTTAATCCTAACACTCTCTTTAACTTCTATTATCACAAATCCCTCCCTTTCTCTTCCAGCCTCTCTCGACTCCCAAGAATATTCTTACCTTATTTTAAAATTGGGAAACAATGAATTTGAAGAACAGATTCAAAAGGGAAGAGAATACACAAAAGGCAAAAGACAGCCTAATGGGAGTTGGGGGGGTGCTTTTTTTTTTAAGGGGAAGTAAAGGGCCATGAATTTGATTCACTAATATTGACAAAAGAGTAGGTGCTCATTAAAATATGGAATTCTGTTCTATAGCTGTTCCCTTTACTTCCTCTGCTTTTTTCTTCCCTTAATGTTTCTCTGTTTAAAGTATTAGCATTTGCACCCATTAGTACAATATTTTGGTTGCTAACTTGCCAGGTATTGTGGGCATAAAGATAAAAATCAATCTCTGTCCCATGCAGTTCAGTTGAGCAGAAGTAAAGGTATATATGATTACATGGGATGTGGTAAGACAATGGATCCTTAAGAGAAAGTCACATGTCCTCTGGGAAGCCATTCACATCCCTCAGTGATAATCATTGAACAGTGCCTTACAAAACAAGGAGGATTTAGTTAGGGGCTAGAGAGAAAATGGAGAGCCTCTCATGAAAACATTAGAACCCTGCAAAGGGGGTGTGGTAGTTAGATTCAGTTCTCAACTTGGCCAGGTGACGGCACTTCATTCTGTTGTTGTGGACATGAGCCAATGGTATGTGAACCTCATCTGTTGCTGATTTACATCTGCAGTGGGCTAGGAGGCGTGCCTGCTGCAATGAATGATGTTTGACTTAACTGGCTGGTGCTTAAATGAGAGAGAGCAATGTAGCACAGCCCAAGCAGCTCAGCATACCTCATCTCAGCACTCGCAGCTTAGCCCAGGCCTTTGGAGATGCAGAAAGAAATCACCCCGGGGAAAGTTGTTGGAACCCAGAGGCCTGGAGAGAAGGCCTGCAGAGATTACCCTGAGCCTTCCCATGTAAGAAAGACCCTCAGATGAAATCTAGCTGCCTTTCCTCTGAAGAACTAACAAAATAAATCCCCTTTTATTAAAAGCCAATCCATCTCTGGTGTGTTGCATTCTGGCAGCTAGCAAACTAGAACAGGGGGTTAATGGGAGGGAGTTGCTAGACTTCAGCTTCCATGTCTACATTAGTAATTTGGGACTTACATGCCCTGGGTGATCCAGGCAAAGAGATAGGAGAGTTGGATCTTAAAGATAATATCAAGATTTGAGTTCCATTCTTTTCATAACTCTGATTCAAGTCAAATTGACAGGACCTCCTTTGACTGGTTTTCCATTTTTTCTCCTTCATATGTAGAGGTAAATAATACTGCCCTACTGGAGAGTAACTTGATATTTTCAAAATGGTGGCCATCACTTTAAATGTTTCACCATGCACTAAATAACATAATCAAGCATTTAACCATAGGTTCAAATTTTGCTGACATGTTTATATGTATATTTAATTATTATGTCAATTTGTGTCAGTACTTAAGTACTACTCAAGAGACAATTTAGGCAATGGCTGCTCCAACCAAAGTGATAGTAATAGGCTTATTAGGAAACACAGAAAGACAAACCTACCAGATATTGTAGACTTGTGAATAAAAAAAGCTGGAAAAAATAAACATAGGTTTGCTATGAGCAGAACAATTTCCAAAGTACATATATTACATACTGACAAACACATCCATTTCCAATTGGTAAAATGAGAAAAAGTAAACAATGTGATTCTGTGTTCTCAAGTCTATATCGCTTTAAAACAACCTGGATTATATCTATGAGCTATAACCTTCTACCAAATCTATAGACTTGTGTGGATTTTGCTGAATGATAAAAGCTTATGCAAGAAATAGTATTTTTGTGTCAGTGTGTTAGCACACAGTTGCTAAAATTTCATTTGTTTAATATAATGACATTATTCCTGTTAAACATTGCATTAAGAAAAATTTCTACCCTTAAGGAACTTATATACCGAAGCAAATGACACAGATTCAAATATTTATAACACAATATGCCAAGTACTGAGATATTTCCCAAATCCAAATTGGGTCTTTCTCAGGCTTTCAAATCAGCTTTGAGATATACCACAAGTGCATCTAGTTTTATATCGCTCAGATGATAAATCAAATCTGTAAGCATAACAAACAATCAAATTCACTCTCACTGCCAGTATGGATGTGGGATGCAGGTCATTTCAATAACTAACAATTTTTGAGAATTAGAATTCAGACCATACTATAAAATTTCTGTTGATAAACCAAATGAATTACTCTGACTTGCCAAGAATCTTTTTTTTTAATTAACAATTAAGCCAGCTGATTTTTTTTCTAACAAATAAGAGGGGAACAGAATATGACTGATGAAAATAACAAGTGTATTAGCAGACATTTATGCTGAATTTAGCATAGTTCAGATATTTTTACTATGAAGGCAATTTATAGAATGTATAACTGTTTTTTTATCCATATAATACTTTTTCTATAAATAATTAGGGAAAAATGGGTAAAGACATAGCTTAGACTTTCCATGTGGAAAAATATATTTGCTCAAATCTTGGAAAATAGAAGTGATTTGGGAATACAAACTTGGGTAATGAAGGAGAGGAGAATAATTACTCTATTCCACCATGGCATTTTGAAGAAGTCTGAAGACCACATTTGACCTAAGCCATGTTAGATAAATAAGGAACCTGTCATGCAGAAGGATGACAGACCACACCCTTTGTGGAAAATGTCCTCACAAGTCAAAGTAACATAAAAGCCAAGGAGTCCAACTACCTCAAAGAAAAATCAGATTCTAACATCATGAACAGGAATATTAAGAAAGACTGGACAATAATCTGAAGTAAGTGTAATAAATCTACTTAAATAAATGAGGGAAATATTAACAATATTAAACACTAAAGGAAATCATACTAAAGAAATACCAGTTAGTAAAAATACATTCAGTAAAGATCAAAACCAAATAGATGAGATAAGTAGTGTGATGAATACAGATAAGGAAGAAATTATTAGTGTTTCAGAAGAAACTGCCCCAGAAGAAAGCAGAGAAAGAAAGAAAAGAGAAAAATAGAACCATACCATGTCATAAAATCTGACTATTTGGCCACCGCCTAAGCAGAATAAATGGCACAGTAAATGTGCAATATATACTGTAGCCCAAAAATGGCATGTGTGTGCAGGAATAACATGCAAATGATATAAAAAGCCTAGCACAACCTAAAATAAAACAGCTCACAGAAGAGAAAGAAAGCCTTTAGTTATTTCAGGTCTACACACTTCAGAAAGTAATCCCCAGAATACATGTACAATAAAAGACATTTTAAAAACATGCTAGCAAGAATTAAATGAACTGTAGATTACAGATCTAAGGAAACAAAACATGGCTCAAAATTTCAAGAGCGAATTTATAAAAATATAGTGCTATCAAAGTTCAGAAAAGAAACCCCTGAAAGCCAGATTATCATGGTAGAACAAGAATTGAGATATCCTGGTGAATTCAGGTAAAGAGATAAATGAAACCAGATGAAATTAAGTTATAGAACAAAAATGGTACACTATAAAGGTAATTGGTATTGGGCCCTGAAATTAAGAACTTACCAAATGAAGCAGTTGATACAAAGATATAAAAGAAGAAAATTTCCCTGAAGTGTGACAAAATTCAATCTGTTGGTCAAAAGAACACCCGATATTCCAGGAAAAGTTGATAGAGAACACTGAGGACCAAGACACAGCCTAGTTAGGCTATTGAACATCAATTAAAAGGGGGAAAGTAGTAATTTTACCTGAAAAAAAAACGGTAAAAATTAAGGAAAAGTCAATCCCAAAGTAGCATCCACTTTCAAACTTAGAAAAGCTGTTTTGGCAAGGAAATACTAAGAAACTGGCTGCCAACTTGAATAGGGAAGAGGAAAAAACCTGAAGAATTAATTACAAAGTTATATTACTTGCCTTGAGCAGAACTGAATTCCTGAGAGTGTCAAAATCAACTAGCAGGAAAGAAAGAGGGGGAAGTGGATATTAAATAGACAACAAGACAATATCTGTCTCAGTATACCACCAGGAAAGTACATGGGCACAGGTGGAGCCCTGAGTAGTAAAATATTTACAAGTTTCCATTTATTATGGTACTTACTGTTTCTGATCTGTTATCTAGTAACTAATTAATCCTTCTCATACAGTGAAACAAAAAATAAAACAAGGTACTTCTTTCTTACCACTTCATTTCTATACCATAAAGTAAAAGGTCAGATTGTTAAATCTTTATATTAAAATTTTATTTCCCAACTAGAAGAATGAGATCTGTGTAACTGGTAAGTATACATTCTTGCATGAATTAGATACTGAATATAAATAGCAACACACAACTCAAATAACAGATCCTACTAACCTTATTTCATAAACCTATAACACATCTCTGTGTTTTTCTCAAAATAAGAACACCAATCCAATACCCTGATTCACCCATGTGTGTTAAATTAGCTTTACCTTCACAGTGCACAAACAACACAACCCCCACTGAGCTCATAGGAGGTGCTTAGTAAATGAGAGTCATTCAGATTAAACCAATTTGGAAGCACAGGAGAAATGATAATGGAAGGGTAGGATAGAATAAAGAAGACAGAGAGAAATGGGAAATAAAATGCCCTGCTGGTTTCCAAGAAGAGACAAAGAGGCAGCAAGATGATCTTAAAGACTACCGTCAAAATTCAGATTAAAAGGGAAAGGGAGACAATGTAGTATCTCATAAGCCTAAGAAGTAACAAGGAAGTAGGAAACAAGACAAATCTAAATAATTGGGAGTAGGGGAGGGGAATACAGCATACTTCAAATTGTTGAAGGAAAATATAGGGAAAGAATTTTGAGTTGATTAGGAGGTACACTAAGAAAAGAATAGTAAGAAGATAACTAGAAGAAAGCAAATGCCTCAGGAGAAAAAAAAAACAGATTTGTTTACAAATATCAGAAAAGGAAATGAATAAATAAGAGTGGTATACTTGGAATTCCATCTCAATTTCTGCATTCATGTCTCCGGAATTCACAGGCAAGACAAAAGGATGGCAAGGAGAAGTAATAAAAAGCCCTTCAAACAGTAAAAGCACAAAAATATACAAAAAAAAGAGACATAATCTGTGAAGCACACTTTAGGATATAAAGTTGCTACTGCACATAAAATAGAAGGTCAAGTCCTAAGGGGAAAATTGATCTGGAAGGGTTGTCTCTACACATTCAAATTATAAACAAACTAACTCCAGAATCAGATGATATAAATTAGAAGAGACATTTGTGGTTGTATAATCCTCCTTTCTTTCCAATGTGAAAAAGAAAATTTCTTCTTTTATTTAATCATAAATGATATGAACTATTTCAGCTGTGTTAAAAGCTAAACCTAAATATTGATGTAATTAGTCACTTATAATTACTATGGATCCCAAGATTAAGGCACATTTAGATAAATATGATAGGATTCTTTAAGTACTTGAGAATTTAAAATTCTGTTGAAAGTAATAACAAAAAAAATCCTGGACCAAACTGGCCTAAACAAAGAAAGTATTCTGAGTCACATAACAGGATTCTGAGATCGTCAGGCAAAAACTTAATCCAGGATTTTATAATCATCAGATCCCATGTTTCTGCTTTGCCTTCTCTATGTTTGCTCCATACACAGTCTGTCTCCCCTAGTGACAACAAAGTGTCTGCAGCAGTTCCACATCCACACTTCAAACCCAGACAGAACAAGAGATTTGCCAGCACCTCTTGCTGTGGGGAGAAATTTGTTTCACAGAAGCCCCTGTCTCTTGGTTTCCCACTGCTAAAACAAATGTTTTATGATGGGTTGGCTTAAATTACGGAAATTTATTGCATCATGGTTTGAGGCTAGGAGAAGTCTAAAATCAAGGCATCAGCGAGGTGATGTTTTCTCCCTAAAGTCTGTGGTGTTGTGAGGCTGGCAACCAGCAATTCTTGATCCTTGGCTTTTCTGTCACATAGCAATGCACATGATGGCAATTCTCCTTTCTTCTCTGGGTTCTGTAGAATTCTGACATCTCCCTGTGGCTTTTTCCCTGTTGAATTTCATTGCACCCATAAAGAATTTCATTAACCTGGATTAAAGTCCAACCTGATTTAATTGGGCCAAAGTTTAACTGAAGTAACACCGCAAGAGATCCTCATTACATTGGGTCCACACCCACCTTAATGTAGACCAAGACCAAGAACATGTCCAAACTTGGATGTTTGTATGCCATTTGGCAGACCTTGGTTATGTTCCCATTCACTCATCACTCTGGTTCAAGGGGAGGAGATAGGCTAATGGACTTGAGCCAGGCAGTGTTCATTCTAGAATAAATACGGACCAACCTCCAAAGAAGCAAGGCTTTGCATTACATGAGAAATTGGTTCCCCAGATTAGGTTTGAGAGGAGCAGGAGAAGTCAGAGGCTGAGTCAGGGGAGAATTAGTGCAGAGCATGAGAAAGGATGCGTGTGAGAAACAAATCTAAGCATCTTGTTCCCAGCATGAAGTGTCAGCTTTCATGGAGATTTGAGGCAGTGTAAGAAGGCTTTGCTCAGAGCTTTTACATATAACTTTATGTACTTCAATGGGCTACTTGAACCTGAGGTCAAAAAGGGAGGAAGGCCAGTCTCATTTCCATACTCAGTATTCCCAAACTGTACAACATGCATCTGACTAAAATCAATGAAAAAAAAAAAAGACTATCTATTACATGTTAAGTGTAAGTCATCATTTTGTGGCTAGAAAACTAGATCATGATCAAAGGTCAATATTTTTATGGCCCTCAAGATTTGCACATTGTGTCAGGACACACTATTACTGGGGAACATGGGGAAGGATTCAGTGAAGTATTGGGTGGGATAAGGGTTCCTTCTGGTTCACCTTGAAGCAATCCCCAGAAAAGCATTCCTATGTTCAAATGGAATGAAACAAGAATTCTCAGAACTCCCTGCTTAAAGGAAGAAGCTCTCAACATCTCCTTTGAAGGACCACTATAGAAGCCATCCATCTGTGTGCTCATTTCAATAGTCCACATGCCTTAGTGAAACACACAGGGAAGAGTCTATTCCCTATACTCTATACAGTTGGCCAACATAGATCTAGTTTCAGAGGTCAAGTCCATCTTTATTCCTTCACCCAAGCCTTCATATTTTTCTACCCAGGTTCCTACTCTAGTAGAGCAGACAATATTTTACATGTTCTATATATATCAAATGCCACATCATAGCCATCTACCCCAGAAAATGATTTTGACCTGGACTACACAGTAGAAGTATGTTTCTGATAGCCATCATTCTAAACTGAAGAGATTAGTATTTTTAAATTTAAATAAGAGCAAGTTTGGAGTAATAAGTAATCTTGGCGTTAAGAAAGATTACCAATTTAGTTTGGGGAGGAAGGTGAAAGCTGAGTTATCTTACTGCCTTAAATGTAGGAGAAATAAGATTCTAAGGAGGCAGAATTCAAAATACGATTTATAAAAACTTATCAAGTACAGATCATTTTCTCTCTTTAGAAAAATCTATATAAGAGTAGGGGATATTTGCCTTTCTCAGAAACTCCACTCTTCTCTAGTTGGCAATGCTAATGGCATACATACTAAGAAAAAGAAAAAAAAACACCTCAATTAGAACACTTCTAGATAGAAGCCTTAAAAAGACAAGGAGTTAAAAGGCTGGTAGTTAGTTATGAGCTATAATAGTCTCCATTTAACATCTTTTCAAAGATACATCTTCATAGAGGAGGCTCTTTTAAGTCTCTATTTGATCTTATTTAAAATGAGAAATTGGAGGTTCACAAAGTAAGATGTGCAAAGTCACAAAGATACTTAAACAATGAAACTACATCCCAGCCCAAAGCCCATCAACCTTCTACTCCGTGCTCTTCACATCTCCAAGAGGCTGAGAAGGTAATAATCTGTTAGGCACATCTAGGTATGACCATTTCCATCACACATCTTAGGTGACATGGTTTCTGGACACTCTAATCTGCTAAGGTAAACACTTAGACTTAGACACATCAAATAGAATCAACGACAAAACTGATCTTACAAATCACTCTTGTATTTTGCTTTCCACAAAAGTGGCTTAAACCATAAGAAAGACCCCTTATACCTACATGAACAAGAAGTTCTCCTGTGATTCACTTAATTATTAAGTGCTGATGATGTATCAGGAAGAGTGTTAAGTATGTTATAAACATACCATAGTCTACCCATCTAGAGAATGGATGTATTAGTATGGGTTGTTGTAAATATCAGATAAAGGAATAAGGAACTAAGTAATTCTAATTTCATATTTTCATAGTAAATAGCAGGCTAAACTATAAAGCACCTGCTATTAGCCCGATGCTACACATCATGAGAGAAGGCGGTCCAGATTAGCCTCCTCAAATATCCAATGGCTTCAGTTACCCATAGTATACAGCTCCTCAAATTAAAATTTAAGATTCCTACAATCTAGTCATAGGCCATCTTTCTGAAGTGTCTGCCCTTCAACCCCTTCTTCATGTACCCCAGGATCATGGTCAGAATCCTTCGCTGTTCCTTGACTGTCCCTGTGTTTAGCTCATGCTTCCTCCTCTACCTAGTATGCCCTTCCCATAAACACCCACCTTCCAAATCTTTTACATTCTTTCAAAACCAAACCAAATGCTATGTCTTCACAAAGCTTCCTGGATTAGGCTACAAAAAAGGCTTACTTCCACATGAGGTGCTCATTCTCCCTCTTGCATGAGGGAAGACAATTCCATTGCTGTGAGCTGCCCTATAGAGTGGCTCACATACCACAGGACTGAGAGAGGGCTCTCACCCACAGTCAGCAAGAAACAAAGGCCCTGAGTTCAATACCCGAACACATGTGTGAACTTAGAAGGAGATCGTTCCCCAGCTGAGTCTTCGAATGACACCACAGCTCTAACCAACACATTGATTGCAACCTCATGTGCCCAAGGCACCCAGCTAAGTTGTGTCTGGATATGTAATTCACAGAAACCATAAGCTAAGTGCTTGTTTCAAGTTGCTGCATTTTGGAGTAATTTATTACAGCCAATATATAATAGATGACATATACAATGTCTCTGAATAGGATATACTGATGTAATGAATAAATGAGACCCATCTCCCAAAGAAGCACGAAAACTTTACTCAAGTCAAAGATATAAAAGAGTAATAAACAAATAGGTTTACAGTTCACCTGGGAAAGAAATCTTAAATGTAAAAAAAAAGCATTTCATTGTAGGCATTCTTGCATCAGTTTTTTATTGGGCCATGTTTGTTTGCTGGAACTCATATATATTTTTTTCCAGATCTCTTTCCCAAGTTGCTGTTATTAAAGGGTATTCTGCTGCCTGTAGATAGGATTATATACATTAAAGCAGATCTGGATTCTGAAGTTGTGAAAGCAGCTATAAAACTGATGCATTCAAAAATTAAAAAAATAAAAAATAAACGAAACAACAACAAAAAAAGAAAAAAAGCAGATGCATTCATACCTACAGAAATCATGATAGGTAGATTTTCCTTTGATGTTTGGTTTTTGAAGAGGAAGATTTTATTAAGAAGAAAAATATACAGTGAACTGTACAGAAATGCTAGTCTGTACACCATCCTAAAGAAAAATGTATGTGTTTTTAGAATAGGAAAAATTACACAAGTTGGGATCTCAAAATTAACTTTCAGTGGCTGAGAGATTTCAAATAGAGTCAAGAAGTCGCTCTGGAAGTTATTCTTATGCAGTATACAGATATCCTTTTTCAGTTTTGGGGATATTGAAGTAGCTAGAGAGAAATACCTGAAACTGTTGAACTATAATCCAATAGCCTTGACTCTTGAAGATGATAGAATAACCATAGAGCTTTTAAAGTGTAACTGTATGATTGTGAAAACCTTGTGATTGACACTCCTTTATCCAGTGTATGGACAAAGTAAGAAAAGACAAAAATAAATAAGTAATAGGGGGAAGAGAGAGTAAGGGATGTTTTAGGTGTTTTTTTTTTAACTTTCATTTTTTACTTTTATTCTTTCTTTTTGGAGTAATGAAAATGCTCAAAAATCTATTGTGATGACAAATGCACAACTATATGATGATACTGTGGACCACTAATTGTAAAAAAATTGGATGATTACATGGTATGTTGAATATATATCACAATAAAAGTATATTTTTTAAAAGTTGGAAACTTCAGTTGTAAAAAAAGTGACAGTTCTAAAAACAGAACTCATTTTGTACAATGAATGTAAGGAAAGATTAGTGTATAGTTATCTTTTTCTCTTTTAAATGAAGAAAAGCTTTGCTTATGGGTTGCACATTTTTATTGGAATAAATCTGCATAATCCTACCCCTTCAGTGTAAAACTCGTGCTTACCAGTTTCCAGTTGTATTTAGCTTTTAGTTGGAATTTGGAAAAAATGAAAACCTAAACAACATAGGTGAAAATTCCCTGAAAAGAATTTGGTTTATAGTTCAGAAGAGTTGAGCTTTCTATTTAGCTAGGAATGTATAATTTAAGGGAATTTTAGAGAAGTCTCATGAACTTCCACTGTCAAAGGGAAGCTATGCTTTTCCAGGATTGACTGCTGTTCACTAAGAACAGTCTAGAGGATGTGAATACAGTCAAAAGCCTGTGCTCTACAAGAGCTTACACATAGATTAGTATCCTTGCTTGACAGGTTGGAAGATGAATGTTCACACTGCTAATGTTCACCGCTCCTGGTGGCGCAGTACACGTGCCAGCAGTCTTTAAATTAAGCACAGTACATTTCTGTTCACCTGGATTATCTGTAATGTATCCTATCCACAGGCAGACTAGCATTAAAATAAGAGAGAAGACAAATTTCCATCTGCGTTAAGGCTGACGAGAAGGGTTAAGTTTGGAGCTTGTACTGGAGGAAGAGTGGGCCCTATTACTTAGCCTATGTTTAACAATTAACAGAAAGTAGATTTATTATTTTCCTTGTATTTTCTACCTGAGAAATGGTCTTCATCAGAAAGTGATAGAACAAAGAAAAGCCACGTTTGAATTGAAGGTCCATATGGCGTGAGGAGCTCCAATTTCTAGGACCAGATTAAACAACACAAGATTGTAAGAAAGAGCTTGCTTTTCAGGTGTAATTATGAAGTCTCTCAAATTTTTCAAAGCTGTTTCCCACTGACTACCTTTAAATGTAGTCCACATTGTTAATGATAAAATTTAGCTGCTAATTTTCTGGAGTCACACAGGCAGCCTTTGCAGCATCTGGGCAGAAAGGATATAAGCATACCATAATCGTCTTGTTGAGTTAGACCAAAGAGGAATCAACTTCCTTGGCCCAGACCCTGGCTCTGATCTTTGCTTACCTTGGAGTCATAGTAAAGAGAAAGGACTAAAACCTCTAGGAGTGGTTTGGAGGACTACATAAATTAATATATATAAAAGTATTTAGAACAATGCCTGGCATATAGTATATATAAAATAAGTTGTAACTTTTATAAAAGCCTTGGAGCTCAAAACTCACGTCTCCTTGCCAACAATTCCCCCACAGATGGAGTTTTAGAAGTTGCCAAAGGCTGTTTGCCTATGGTCAGAAATGGGCTAAAGTCTCAGAAATAAAAAATATTCTTTTTTTTTTTAGTGTAAATATTCCACAGGCGAATAATATCTCAAGGGAAAAAATTAACAGCCTAGTATATTAGTCCTTAGAACTCTATTCCAGTATACCCACCTGAAACTGATCTTTCCAGTAGTCAACTATGTCTGGAAGCAGGTCTTTTATGCACTGTATCTTATCATTTTGTAAAGTTGAAATCAACTTGAGAACTATACAAGCTCTAAATCAACTTGAGAACTATACAAGCTCTATACCTCTTGCATTCAAAACAGGATTTGTAATATACACTGCCACTAGCCAGAGTCTGTAAGTATATATTATACCACAAGACCATCAGCATTAAGTATTTTATATTTTTTGCTAATAAAAATGGACATCTTTGTCTTTTTAATTTGCATTTATAAATTTTTTATAACAAATGAGACAGCTTTGCTAAATATTTTAACTTGTGTGTTAAGTTACTTAGAAACATAGCTTGAGGGGAATTTTGCAATGGTATCATCAGAAGTTTGGTAAAGTTTGCTTATATAATAAGCAGAAAATAATCATTAAATGATTTTTTGAAACAATACAGTTCAACTTTTAAAAGAGGTTATGACAAATTCTTTACAGAGTAGATGCTGAGATAAAACAGTTCAAAGAATACTGTTAAATATGGTTAATATGGTTAATTATATTTAAAAATTCTTTAAATACAGTGATGGAGTTTGGGTGGACTAAGAACATGGAGAGGAGATCTCAGTTTAACTATAATGGGTTTTAAAGAAAAAAATGTGCCTAAAATATTCTCCTCAAATGAATAAAATTTTAAATATTTAACTGGCAATAGAATGT
Organism: Myrmecophaga tridactyla; assembly: GCA_004026745.1. NCBI lineage: Eukaryota > Metazoa > Chordata > Mammalia > Pilosa > Myrmecophagidae > Myrmecophaga > Myrmecophaga tridactyla. The sequence goes on along the minus strand of PVIY010007921.1, from coordinate 61,748 downwards.
TCAGTAAAATATTGAACTTTGCATAAGACAGTGGTACTTTCTGTAAGAAACATTTCTCTCCCTAATTTGAAGTGATGCCAAATACTTATCACCCTATACATAGAAACATGACTATGGCCAGTCTTATTAAAATTGATTTTGTATAATTGACGGGACATTCTAATGATTACAGCTAAGGCAAACAGAGGATGTGGACAGAAAGAAGGCAAGAAGTTGTTCTCTGCAATGCCTCTAATCTGGGTCAAATTAGATAGAAAGGGCCCCAATTCTCAAGAGGTGTGCAGGGCAGAGCTTAGGTGGCCATGGAGAAGACATCCTACCTGAAACAAAGTAATAAAGTAATTAACCCATAATGTACATTTCCATGACGCCACCTTATATCTCAATGTCTCATCTCTTCAGAGATTCGTAGTTTAACCTGTAGGTGGCTGATAAGCAGTGATACATAATTATGGACCATAAGATCCGACATCAAAGTCTAGGAAGAACAACACTGAGGCACTGCCATGTAGTCTCAGAGAGAGGACAGACACATCCACTAGGCACAGAAGAGATTGTCATGTTACTGAGAGAACAGAATGGAACCCACCAGGATCTCATCACTGATTATGTTATTCAGACAGCGGTAGTCTACTCAAGTGTCTGGAGAAAAACTAAATCCAGGAGTTGGTTCTTTCCTCAGTGCTGGTCAACTGACAGAACATTCTGGTGAGCCGCACATTGAGAGTGGGCCGAGTCTTCATCCAAGGACTTTAATTGACTTTAAGGAACCCCAAAGTCTGAGGGCACTTGGTGTCATGATAGAAGAAATTATTTCCCTACATTGTACAGCTATATTCTGAAATAATCATAGCCAGTACTGATTGAACATTTTCTGCATCTAGGCACCTTGCTAAGTACTTCACTACATTTTCATTTAATCTTCACAGCAAACCTAGAAGGTCCTGTCTTCCTAGTTTAGAGATTAGAAAACTGAGTCTCAGAGAAAAATATATAATTGGTTAATTGTACTTGAACAAAGGATTATTTTAAAGCCTGGAGACTATATTCTTGACTAGTGCATCTTTTTTTAATCTTTTAACTAAAATATGCTTATAAATGTGGAGATGACCAGTTTACTGTTCTGGATAGAAATTATTTCCTACAAGTTTCTGGGAAATGGGTAAACTCAAATTTGCTTTGTCAGGTACTAGCCACAGAAATCTTAAACTTTTAATATTTTTCCCCTATTATCCAAAGTCTGATGGGAATTAAACCTTAACTTGTTGAATTCTTTCTTAGTTATAAGAATATTCCTCCAGAGATAAGTGTTCCACAATACTTGTCAAAATAAGTATTCTTCATCTCCTCTCCACTCTCTTTTCTGTACATGAGGACTTTCCTCTTGCATTTTTATCATATTTGGTAATTTTTTTATTTGAGCTAGTTCAGCATTATCCTTCAATACAATCTTTACTTAAGCATTCATTTTTGCACATATACACTACACATATTTGCACTGAAACTGTTTAAATGACTAGTCATAATTTTTTCCCCAATAGAAAAAAGTCAAGTAAAAACATACATATTTAATTTATTCAAGTCCAATTTTAAGTTCTAATTTAAACAGCCTAGAAAATATTTTTTTACCTTACCTAGAAGTCCATGACGATACTGGTTAGTCAAAAACAAAGCAGTCCGTAGAAATGAGGATTTAATCCAGATGTGAGGGAAGGAGACAAATGGCAGTCTGAATCTCTCTCAGAGAGTAAAGTTTAATTACTGATTTACAACAGACCAAAGGTACCCAGTGATGTCACCCTTCCATCACACTAAACCCCACCCAGTTCTGAGTCAATGGAACTGACATGTCCAGGATTCAGAATGCCTGGATTTCAGACCATATAAGAGTGCTGCTAAATATAAACCCAGAGAAGTAGTGCTCTCTGGTTTCAAGGCTCAGTATGAGGCAGACAACTAACTGGGATGGGCCTGCCCTATGACCTGCCTGTCCAGAGCAGTTCTGGTTCCCTGCAGAATGGTAAAGAAAATCATACAGCTTGTTTCAGTGGGTGCTGACAGTTCTAAGAAAAAGAATCATAACCCTACATAAAGTCATAGCTCATCGACGCTTAAAATTCTCTCTGCAGTTCTGGTTGCTAGAACACCCAAGCTTAAACTTGAAAAACTTCAGAGGAAAGCCTTCACTGTAAAGAACTCCCTGAACTCTGCAGGGAGAGCTTAGCCATGATTCTCCTTTATATTATCACATCACGTATCACTATTACAATTATTGGGTGTCTCTCCTCTCAATCTCCCCACCACACACAGAGGGAAAGAGGGAGAGATAGAGAAATAGGGAGCACGCTTTACTCATCTGTTCATCCTCAACAACCTGCAATGTGCTTACCACATGGTAACATATAGTAGGTGGTCAGTATACGCTTTTTAACTACATGGGATCAAAGGTTACAAACTGAACAAAAAGATAATTTATAAGGACAGCAAACATGACTCTTCGGTCTGGATCAAAAGATATCTTTCAGGCCTCAACAGGGCACAAAAATCCTTCCATTATATGGCCTAGCCTTCATGCATTACTCCTCACATCTACCTTATCTTCCCACCACATTGAGACGCTTAGGGGAGAGGACAAGGGTACATTTGAGAAACTCTTCCCCTCTTCCCAGCTCTTCCTTGCTCTCTTTTAAATCCTATTTGTACCTAAGGTTCCACACTGGTGTCATCTGCTGAGGGCCTTCAACTACCTACTGGAAGCTGGATCAGGTGTCCCGACTCCCCCAGCATCCGCAAAGTCACTCATGCCAAATTTCATCATTATTTAATAAAATCTATTAGGAAATAAGATCAAACTGAGGCTACCTTAAAAGATACAGACAATCCCAGCTTTCACCTCTGCATCTCCAGAAACATGTGGCCCCTGGTACATCACAGCCATTCTAATGTTAGCTTAAGGAAATATCTGAGATCCTAAAGCACACACATGGGGAGAACAGACTTGCACAGAATCTCAAAATAGAAATTGGTGTTCTTTGAAGATTTTTGAAGTTTTAAGATGAAATACTATATACACACAAAGATACTTGTTATTCAGAGATGGTTCAAGACAAAGTGAAAAATAGAATTAAGATTTATGATTGTTAAGAATATGAATGGCTAAGAGAAAAGGGTTGTTTTAAGGTTTATGTCACAGGGAAAGTTACTATAAAACTTAAGCCACCATTGAAGTGTAGATCAACACTTTAACGCTATTTACCTTTTCCTTGAATGTTTTTGTCACTACCTCTCCACAGGTGAACCTAAAAAGAAGTAGGTGGAGCCATTAGGATGCTATATTAGGGAAGACTGTGTCACTACTGCATGCAGAGGCTTAGTTGTTAAACTTTGAGATATATTCCCACTTCAAATGCCAATTTGGGGTTTTCCTTTGCAAAGTTCCTCCATAATGCATTCAAGTTGTTTGGAGGAGAGATGGCATGGAATATGGTTCACCTTGATTAAATTCATGTTGCACTTACACTAAAGCTCAGAGGAGAATTTAAATTAATGCTGGCATTTACCACTTATTAAATTTGCAAGAGTTCTGAAGAAATAAAAGTATAACTGTCCTGTAGCTTAAGGATGGGAAAGTAGCTCCTGGGTGAATCCTCAGCGATCCAATAAGGCTGAAATTAATAATCCAACTGGAGTCTTTCAAAAGAGAAAAAGTGAATTTGAACTCTAAAGCTTAGAGGTGGACAAACATGACTAAAATGTAGAAGATCTTAAATTGGTCTGAAAGTCACACCAGGCAACCCTGGACTTCATAATTGGGCATTTACTGAGTCAATTGGATCAGCACGTGTTTCTAGCAAGAAACATCTAATATCCCAGCTAGTGAGTAATATGACCTATTAACTTCACACATTTATCTTCCAAGATGCTAAATCACCATTTATCATCATTTGTGCTTGTCTCCCTTCCTGTTCCATTGTTGCTACAGCAATACAGAATGAACGAGAATATCGAAAAAATGTCTACAATTTGTTGTAACTCCTGAATCAGAATCCAAGACAAGTCTCTCTTCTTGTCTTGGTTCTCTTGTTTCCACTGTCTTTCCTTGTATTTCCACTTGTCTCAGGTCTAGACAGACTCAACTATGTTCAAAGTACTTTTACAACTTCCTTAACAATCACTCGGGGAAACAGGATTACTTAGGTATCTCCCTGCCTTTTCTAGGATGAAGAAATAGGTGCTAAGAGTGAACAAGTGATGAGCCTAATGATTAAGTGGCAACATTGGACATTGCGTTAGGCACCTGCCATCCCCTGCTCAGATCCCTCAGCCCACCTTTTTGCTCTGGCCATTGCTGTGTTCTCCAGGTATGCACAGGTGCATGTGACAGCACCTCATGGCAACTGTACTGTTTCTTTTGTGTTTCTCATCCCAGGGTTTCTCTGTTTTCCTACTGAGAAAATGAACACCCTGCAACATTAATTTTAGCCACTGGAGATCAGATTGCTTGCCTATGCTGGGTCTCTGGTTTAGTTCCACCAGGATTGAGTCCAATTGCTCACAGTGATAACCAGCTCAACAATACACCTATGAATTAGATTTTCCTTTTTCCTGTGTACCACATCTCACCCCCACTCCACCCTTACCCTCGGGGTCCCCAATTTCCTGAGTTTACTTTCTAAAATTAATCATTTGCATGATAGGCTTGTCTTGGGTTCTGACTCAGGAGTGATAACAAGTTGTAGACATTTTTTCGATATTCTCATCTATTCTTTTTGCTATCCTATTAATCACCTGGCCTAAAATTCAACACATTTTTTCCCCATTTACAATTACAGGCAGGACAAAGATTGTCATATCTATTTGAGTATCAAAGATAACCTCTATGTCCCATGTGCCTTGCCCATGTCAGGTGCTTAAAAATGGGAAAATTATGATTACATTTAAAGTTGTGATTGTTTAAGAAGGATGCATATGTAAATATAAATAGAAACCCATGAGCTGTCCTTCTACAGATGACTTGGGAGCTGGAAGTAACTATTTACCCAGTGATTTTCCTAAGTCTATGATGCTTCTATATAGCCCCTGGTTGTCTTCTTTACATACTGTTTCCTTAATGAGAAGTTAGTTTTTGATTCTTGTCTCTTTTTTTTTTACATGTTTTTGATGATTTATTTTAAACAGACTCCCTGAATAGAGAAAACAAATTTATAATGCAGTTTTTTTATTCTAAGATTTATAATAGCAATTATATCAATAGTTGCCAATTGTAATTATATATGTATTAATGGGGGATGGCCTTTCAAGAATTTTATAAATATGGAATGTTGTCATTCATATTTGTTCGGTTCTGGTACCATAAGAAGATTGAGAAGAAAGGTCAAGGAAACCTCTTGGATGAAGGTTCAGTATTGCTATCAGCTTCATGTACCAGCTCAGGAAAAAAACAACTGGTGAATATCAAAATATTCTTGATTTGTAAAAGACAAATATAAGTATGAATAACAGTCCAAAGGGGTTGCACAGTTTGTGCAGACTATCAGATCAGTTAGCCATAATGCTTCTGATTTAAGAGCCTACAAGGATCATTTTATAATATTTGACAGATACCAGAAATTAGGCAGCATGAATATAAACAAGCTGTGATTGCTTGTCACTAAAGATTGAGTTGTAGTATGCTAAGCTATAAACATGGAGAAAAGAAATGAAGACCCAGCTTCTGGATCTTAAATAGGTGGCTGAGACAACCATTACTGTAGAGCAACTGGTTCAGTTTATTGTGTTCTTTAGGAAATTCGTGGAATAAAGTCTAAATAGAATGGCCCAGGAATCTCCATCTTAGACTATGAAATAGAGATATCTATAAAATTTTATCTGTTACTATTCAATAGGCTGATTACCCATATGATTCATGAACCATATGATTAACAACTTGATAAAATTATTAAAGAGTACTTAAGTTTCAGCACAAAAAGTAAGAAGTCATCTCAGCTGAGACAATAGTAAAATGAAAGGTGTCCCATAATTGTTCTTAATTCCTCAGGAAAAAAAATATATACTTGATTAAACAATAATTCTCTTGAAGTTTTGTGCAGTTTACTGGTCAGTCAGAAAATAAACTTTGTTTCTCCTAGGTGCAATTTCATGGTCCTCCCTATCCTCCAATATTATCAAAATTAGATTCATGTTTACTTGACTATCTTCGTAAAGGCAAAGTAATGAAAAACTCTAATCAATTTGCTTCACATTCTATATTCTGACTTGACAATAAACAAAAGTAGTATATTCAGACAAGAGCCAGGAGTTCATAAGATAGAGAAATACAATGCCTAAAGAATACTAGACATTATAAAAGGCCAAGGTTGGTGGGCATTTTTTTTTTTTAATTTGCATATGGGCAGGAGGCACCAGGGATGGAACTCCAGACCTTCATCATGGCAGGTCGGAGCTCCGCCTGCTGAGCCACGGCAGCCTCCCGGTGGGCATTTTTTAATGGTGCAGATGGTCAATAAGATCCAACAAGATCAAGAACAGAAAAATCTCTCTCTTTTAAGCCCATAGGTAAGGCTAAGGCTTCAACTAGTGGCAGACAGGATGGACTTTATTGGATATGCATTATGAAGTCTTCACACTGTAGGAAATTACAGACTTGCTTTAGAAACGGGGCAATTATATGAAATGTTAATGAGTGCTTTCAGACGAAAGAAGTGTCAAAATAGCAAAGTGGGATTGGATTTCATGAGGAGGTTAATTTCTCATGTCAGCATATAAAGCAAAACACTCAGAAAGTCAAAGTTACCTCTGAAAGTTCCTTATGAAAATCCCTCACCACCTAGAAAAATAGACAGGAGCATCTAAGTTCAGAAACAGATTCTTTTCTTTATTATTATTTTTAAAAACATGGGACCAAACTACTATTTCTTTAATTCAGATTACTATTTTTTCAAATGTCATCCCAATGTGTCTGGCTTACATATGTGGTACCAAAAAAACCTATTTAAAAGCATTATGTCCCTAATTGCTATGAAATGGTTGCACTCAAGCATAGGCAGTATGACTTTTGGACAGTCACAGGACAGCATATGGCTTCAATTACCTTTAAGATGAAGTAGTTCTACTTAATAAGAAAGCAACAGCATTTAGGTCACACCCTACTCTAAGTTCTGCTTCTATTTGATAGGGTTATTTCCATGTGGAAGAAAGACATCAGGATTTTATCTATGAAAAAGAAATATCCCATGGCAAAATGATGCATTAGGATGTACCTTATCTAAGATTCTAAGTCAGACCCCACACCAAAGTCTGAATTTATAGTTTGGATATTTGACCCAAGCCTCAGAATTTTGAAGGTTCTCTGACACAGAACTGAATCCAAAGTTTGGGTCAGTTTTGAGCACAAGGTTCTACATTTGAACCTCAGAGTCACTTTATTTTAGAACTTTTTATTTTGAAGTAATTGTAGAGTCACATAAGAAATAAATCCCATGTAGATCCCATGTCATTTTTAGCTAGTTTTGCTGAAAGATATTATCTTGCAAAATCAGTATGGTATCATAACAAGGAGGTGGATAGATACGGTTAAGTTAAAGAACATTTCTGTCACTTCAAGGATCCCTGATTTGCCCTTTCACAGCCAGCCAATTTCCTTTCTCCTCCCAACTTTGCCCCTGGAAACTTCTAAACTGTTCTCCATTTTTATAGTTATATCATTTCAAGAATGTTCCGTAAGTGGAATCACATAGTTTGTAACCTTCTGGGATTGGCTTTTTTTTACTCTCCATAATTCATAATGGACATAAATCAGTAGTTCCTTCTTTTCTATTGCTGAGTAGTATTCCATAGTATGGAAGCACCACCGTTTGTCTAACCATTCATCCATTGAAGAACATTGGGACTGTTTCCAAATGAGTTGTTTCTAGTTTTTGCTTATTATGAATAAAATTAACATGAACATTTATTTACAGGTTTTTTTTGTTTGTTTTTATTTACAGGTTTTTATGTGAACATATGTTTTTATTTCTTTAGGACTAATACCCAGGAGTACAATTTGCTGGGACATTTAAATTTTTAAGAAATGATACAGTTTTCCAGATTGATGTCCCATTTTACATTACCACCAGCAATGTATGAATGATTCAGTTATTTCACATCCTGACAAGCATTTGGTATTGCCATTTTTTTTATTTTAACCAGTTTGATTAAAAGTTATCAAAAACCAGTCTTATATATGTATATATCAAAAAACAGTTATATATATAAAACCAGTTAGCTGTGAGCGACTATCTCATTGCGGCTTTACTTTGTATTGCCCTAATATCTAATGATGATCAGGTAGGGGTGGAAGTTCAAGCTCCCAACAGAGTCTCCACTGGCACTGCATGGAGAGGGGATGCAAGTCCCAGCTCCCTACTCAGCTTCTGACCCCACCTGTTCTAGTTTACAAGCTGCTGGAATGCAATATACCAGAAATGGAATGGTTTTTCAAAAGGAGAATTTAATAAGTTGCAAGTTTACAGTTCTAAGGCTGTGAAAATGTCCAAATTAAAGCAAGGCTATGAAAATGTCTAATCTAAGGCATCCAGGGAAAGATACCTTGGTTGAAGAAGGCCAATGACATTCAAGGTTTCTCTCTCAGCTGGAAAGGCACATGGCAAGATCTAGCTTTCTCTTCATTGGCTTCCCCAGGGCTCTGTCCATACTGTTGGCTCTGTTGATTTTGGCAATTCTTGTGGCTCTTTCCAAAATGGTTCCCTCTTAAAGGGCTCCAATAAGCAACCCCACCTTGAATGGGTGGAGACACATCTCCATGGAAACCATCGAATCAAAAGTTACCACCCACAGTTGGGTGAGTCATTTCTCCAAGGAAACAATAAAAAAAGATACCACCCAACAATATTGAATGAGGATTAAAGGACATGGCTTTTCTGGGGTACACAATAGCTTCAACCAGCACACCATCTGACCCAAGGGTGTATACTTCATTATGGTCAAGAAGGCAGCAATCTAGGATTTCTACCACATTTTTTCTGTGATGTTTGGCAGGGGTATACTAGTTATTGTCTAAATGTTTGTTGTACTAGGCTGCCTCTTTTCTCATCTTTTTGTAGAGAATAAGTTTTTCATGGATTTTTTTTTTTTTTTTTTGCCTGCACTGTTGGCATATAGTAGTTTTCTGGCTTTTTCAGATTGAAGTATGTGATGGATGAAGCAAAACAAAACAAATCAAAACAAAAAAGCCCAGGGAGCAGACCTCACTGTGGTTCATTGGATCCCATGGTCCCTAGTCTATTGACCTTTTCTCCTCCATTCAGAGCCTTATATATATTTTTATATATAATATCCAGGTTTTTAGTTGTACTTAGAAGAAAAGGGACAAGTACTCCTACTCCATCTTCCCAAAAGTGAAAGTTCTTCATTATCAGTTTTAAATAGCTATTTGATCTTAGTGAATTAACTACCCTCTTTATACCATAGTTTGCTTGTCTGTGAGATGAAAACATTTACCTCATAGGGAAGTGTAAAGGCTAAATAAGGACATATGCACAGTGCTAGGCTCATTGTGGACACTAAAATATTGGATCTTTTCTTTCAAACGAAAAAATTGCTACCAGTGTCTTGATCTTTCGAGTGTATTTTACAAGACTTCTTCTGAATCTTTCTGTTCCAGAGGTACTCAATTTCTGCCAGACCCTTATAAGTGCTCAACATCATTAGGTCCATTCCTGATGTTCCCCCTTAGCATTAGTGATTTTAACCTGTTTAAGCAAATTAAATTTCTTCAGTAAAGCCACTAGCACATAGTAAGTATTCTAATACAAATTCCTCCTATATTATAATAATTCCTTACTAAGTGGCTTTGGGTTAGTCTCCAGCCACAGGGCCATTTCCTAACTAGCATAATGGGGTTGATGCCCAACATCTATCTCATAGGAACAAAGTGTCTACAGGTGTAAACACTCTGTATTGAATGATACCTACTCCTGCTAATAAATAAATAAATAAATAAAAGATAGGCATGCTACTGCAATATCTTCCTGCCATTATCACTAGTCTTGCTCTGTCTTTATTCCTAGTTCCCTACTGTTTCACTTTAAGGCAAACATTACAGCAGGGTGGAGAATTATAGTGAGGCCAACAGAGTAGAGGTGAAAACAGTTCTAGCAGAGTCAAGGACTATCTTATAAGTGAGTTACAGCCACCATTAGGGAAAACTCAGGACTCCATTCTAGAAGAGTCACAAATCAGGCTGTCCTTTACCACAAAGCAGTAGTATAGGTACATGGCTAGGGTAATAGAAATATAGAATCTTATCTCTCCAGTGTTAAGTTCTAGGATGAGAGCTATATACAAACAAATCTAAACTATAATATTGCAAAGGCAAATAATTTACTAAGTAAAAATACTATTAATTAACTTTAGACCACTATAACAATGAAGTACATAACAATACCTCTTTAAGTTAAATTATTAATGTAAAACTTTTAGAGCTGGAGACCACTGCACAGTATTCAATCATAACCCTGAACTTAAGTGGTTCAGGGTCCATATTCGAACAAACCAAAGTAACCTGAAGGTAATATTCTCAGATAGTTTGAAGAATTTCAGATATGGGGAATTGATAGCCACACAGGTAGTCTGTTTAAAATACATAGTTATTCTTATATAGAGTAAATGATTCTAAGTTTCACATACCCATTTTTCTTGAAGGTGGAAATTTGTCAGGGTCTCCTTTCCTACTTTGAAGGAGAGTTTAGGATAAGATTCTTTAAGACCAGCCTATTTTATATGAAGATCAGATTTCTTCCTCCATGGAAATGTATTTTCTCTCTGCATGATTTAGAAGAAAATTCCATGCCCAGAAGTGTGGGCTTACCATTTTCAAATAAGTCAGATATATTTTCACATCCTCTTTTTTCCCCCAAGAAAAGCCTTTCCGTTCACCTGTAGGGGCCAAGTGTTATCTAGACTTTGGGTTATATTTCTTCTGAATTACCAGAGGATATGAAGAATGTCTCAAAAGACACGAGAACACCTTGTCTACATAATTTATTTAAAAGGTCTCGAGAACAGAAGTCATAGTATTTACCTTTATTTCCCTGCACCCAGCCCATTGCCTGGTAGCTAACAAACATTTATTGAATGAAAGGTGGTTGGAAGGAGGGAGAAAATAACCAAAAGAAATTAACTTAGGCATTTATTTACGATGTTGTAATATGATGAGTGCTCAAATGGTATGTTCTGGGGTGAGTAAGACACTTAAAGTTCAGGTAAAATGAATTGTTCAAACTTTTGAAAGGTGTAAGGAAACTAAGTTTCTGTTAATTGCAGAATGTTTGGCAGGCCTAGCAACATTGAGGCCACAGCTTAGCAGCCATTAGTGGTTCACTGGGTTTAGTGAGAGGTGGAGAGAAAAACAGTCGACACCAAGGTGTTGCGAGGAGTACTGGAAAATTGTCAAACTTCAGCATCTTCACAGGAAAAATAATGTAAATGGGAAACTTAGAAGTGCAAGTTTCTACTTTCCAATGGATTGAATGTTTCCCTAACTCAAGTGCACTTAAAAGCAAAGCCTGGTTTTTGACTCTAAGAGGTATAAAATGAAATAGATGAGAGGATTGACAGAAAGAAACATGGAGACTTAAGAAGTAGAACAGAATGTGAGAAAATCAGAGAAGAATGAAAATGTAAATGTCAAGATTGTATTAAATAACAAAAGCAAGTAGCAAGTTGGCTTTAAAAAAAAAGTCTTAAGGACAGCTGGATTCTTGCTTCTATCTTGAACTATGTTAACCTTTCCCTTCTCCTCACACAGGAGTATTTTTGAGTGAGGTAGATTTTTAATGAAAATGGGTTTTATTTAAAGTACCCAGTAATCAAAATATGGAAATTTACTTTCCAGTAGAAAAGTTAAAAATTGGAATTTCAAGAAAAACATAATAGATAAAGAGTTATAAGTATTTATATTTCCAATTGTATGGTCAATTAAATATTCTAAACCATCCTATCCCAACTGAATCTGTAAGGGTGGATAGAAATATTTAAATAAATTTATAAAGCATAAATAGGTTGGTACAAAAGAAATATGAAAATTTCCCCAAACTATTTAAAACCAAGAACTCTGGGAGATGGACAGGCGCTAAATCAGGTTCTTGACCTGTCAGTTCCTGGTGGACATTGGAGATTCTTGAGCTCCTGCTTTGTGAGCTGAGGAAGAACTAAATCCTATGGCCCATACAGTTGGGGAATCAATTGGGAGATCCTTGCATAAAATTTTGACTCCTTCAGGATATGAGAAAAAAAGAGACCACTGTCACAAATGATAAACCAAGGAGACATGCCTTCTCAAATCAGTGCTAGGATGAGGGAAAAGAAAAGAAAATCTTCCCTGAGGATTCATAAACATGAACTAGTCCTCACGCAGTTTTGCTATCTGAATTCAAGTTACCTGTGTGTTCCCAAGAAATTGCAGATATATAAGTTAATTTGAAGTGGTCCTGGATTATTCAAACCTCCAAGCTGCTAAAAGAAGAAAATATGAATCCTCTCTGAGAAACTTACCAGCAATCCAGACCTCTGAGAATTCCTAAAAACAAAGATCCAATGAAATTGAGTGTCTCCAAAATACAAACCATAGGGTAATAATGAAACAACCAAAAGTAAGAACTGATAGAAATAGACCCACAAGGATTTTAGTTATTGGAATTATCAATCAGAATAAAAACAAATATGTTTAAAGAAATGAGACACTTGAAACTGTGCTGGGAGTAAGATTATAAGGAACAGGAATCAAGGATTTAAACACAATCAAATAGAAGATGCAGAAATGAAGAATACAGTACTTAAAATGTAAAATTCAGAGTATAATCTAAAAAGCTGAGTATTAATTTTATTTTTGCTCTGTCTAAACTAGACTTATTTGAAGAAGTTATCCAAAACGTATCCCAGGAGGACTGATATATGAATACGAAACAGAAGGTAAAAGACATGGAGGATAGAGTGAAAAGTCTAGCTTACGTCTAATTGGAGCTCCAGAAGGGCACAGAGAGACTGAGGAAGAGAAAGAGTGTTTAAGACTTTTCACAGTGATTGAAAATCCAAGAATCCCCCAAAATCCAAATCAGTAAAAATAAAAATAAAACCACACTTACACATCAAATATGTTGAAAATAGATAGATTACAAAAGTAACTGAGAGGAAAAAAAAATCTACAAAGCAAAGGCAATTACAATGAAGGCCAAATTCTTAAGAGAATGAAAGAAGGCAGAGGACAGTGAAATGATCTATTTAAAGTGGGAAGTTAACTTAGCATTCTATAACTAAAGTCACTCTCAAGAAAAGGGACATTATTATTTTTTTAAACCAGAAGCATTTTAAATTAAATTCTAATGAATGTTCTTCACAAAGAAAGGAAATGTTCTAAGAAGAAGGGTCTGAGATGAAAGAAATAGTGTATAGCCTCTAATGCATACCTGATTTGGCAGCATAAAAGTAAAAAAGATCATTGTTCAGATCTCCCTTCAAGGGAGAATTTGAATGAAGAGTATAGTCTGCCAACAATCTCTAGCTGCAGCACCCTCAGGATCTATCCTGTCTTTCATCCAAGGACATCCCACCCACCCCTTACAAGTCCCAGTCAATGGCTTAGAACAATGGGGATACTGAAGTCTGGTTATTTCTGCCAGGGTAAGACTCCTGTGATAAGCAATCTTTACACTAGAGTTCCCTCTCAGGCCAAGACTCTCAAAACTACCTCAGTTGTGGCTCTTTTTATCCCCCTTCTTCCCCTGTCTCCTCCATAAGTGTCAGACCTGCATCACTGTCTAAAGGTTTTCCCTACCTATTTCTATGTACCTTCTCCTTTATGTTTCAGAGGTATTAACAATAACAGAGCTCTTGTACTTCTATGTATTTTGGTGACTGCTTCCTGAAAGACTCCATAGATGCAACTGATACCTGGAGTAGTCTAAGAAAGCAGGTGGTAAGGTTTTGGAACTGGCTCACTCACTACTCATGGCCTGAATGTAGGGCAAGGATATTCACTGACACAAGGTGAGACACCAACTTCTAAATATTTCACTAGTTAAGACATGGGAAAACATCCCAATGAAGGGATGACCCTTGCCACTAAGACAATCCAGGCATTTAGAAAATAGCAAGGTAACAATATATACAGTGAAAATAAAATTGGTTGGTTATTCATAAGTGGCATTGATGAACTATAGAGATAACATTAGAAACTGGGGGTGAGGGACAGTTAAAAAGTTGAAAACTAAGTATGAAAAGAAGTTGCATCAAATACCACAAAGCTAGAATGAAAGCTATTTTAGTGATGCCATCGGTGCCAATTCAAAACATTACCCACAGAACTTGTATCCGATGGGAAAGTAAACAGTCACTGCCATCCTATCTGGGGCCCATTCAACAGATGCTGCAGAGTCTTCACAGACCTTTTCTTATTCAAGGCTTTTTGGTTCTAGTATCCCTGAGACCTGATAAGCAATGCCAAAATTCATCATCTCTCCTAGTATACCAGGTGACTACAAGCAAATAGGACTATTGATGGCCTTGAGTAATATCCCAGAGATTCTGAGAGAGGCAGAAAAAATAGGCCATATTTGAAGGCAGAAAAGCCAAACTATTAAGAGCAAAGACTAATCAGGTGGACTGTCAAAAAATCTTAACTCTGAAGTTTACTAATTGCATAACTTGGATACATTACTTTATCTCTTTGTGTCTCAGTTTCTTCATCTGTAAATCAGGTCATATACTATTTACCTTATAATATTTGTTCAATGAACAATGCATGTTAAGTATCTAAAAAAAATCTAAGTATGAGTACCAGAGGGCTCCTTTAGTAGCTTACAAACAAGCCTTTGTGTTCTTTGGAAGGAAAGTAGAAACAGCTGAGTAACAAATTCAAAATCTGATAGTTATGGTTGAGAAGCTTCAGAGTCTATTGAAAGCTCAGCCAAGATAGGATTGCAATGCTCAGGGCAGAGCCCTGTTTGGAGAAAACTGGTAAGGAGATATCTGGTTGGATGTCCCTGAGGTTTGGGACTCTCTGAGCCTCTCTGAATGAGTCTAGAGAGATGACCCACCCCTCTCTATTAAGAGTGAACATTTGCCTCATGCAGGCACATATTTCAAAGGCCTCTGCCTCATAAGACATGAGGTTCCCATTTCAGAAAATGTTCCCAGTTAGTCACCTGGCTTTTAGGATGATAACAGGAGTTAAATTCCAGCAAAAGCCAGCTGGGCTTGTTCAGGGAGAAGATAGATTATATCACAAAGAAACTACAAGAATTAGCTAGCTTGTACTGGCAGGAACAAGGAGATTACCAATGGTAATAGATATTGAGGTGACATGTCAAAGGATACAGACTGAATAAACAAGAGTTCATTGGATTAGGGGCACTTAATGAATATGGGAGTTATTATCCAGGCAAGGACCCTAGGGTTGAATGAACACCACTAGCATGGTCCTTAGAAACCTGGGGAAGTGCTGACCCACACTGACCAAAATAAAAATGCTGAATTGCTGAGACACACGATGGAGAATGAGGTTCAAAGGCACAAGGAAGTAGATTTGCTGGAGTGTGTACATTATGGGGTCAGAAGATCCACCAGAGAATTAAGTTCCACAAGAGGGCCCAGAAAATATGTCTACCAAGGTCATTGCAAATGTGCAGGAAAAACAGGAACCAGCATTGCTCAGAAATTCAGTGGTGGTTCTCTTCCTCAGGTCAGGGCTAAGAGTAGTAGGCATGGGCTCAGATTTTGGCTCCTTAATAGCTGTGGGGATAATAGGGATAATACAAGCCAGGTGGCAGTGTCTAACAACACTTAGTTCCAGGAACTAAGAAGAAGAGAACCACAATTACCTTGACAACCAGCAGGAAGGGCAGCTAAGGAGATTGACCTGCAGGGTTATCAGGGTAGTATCTCTATGGGAAAAATAAACTAGCAGTCATGAGGGTGCTGCTTAATAAAAACAAACAAAAGAAGGTAAGAATGGAGAGCAGATGAGCAGCAGTGTGTAAATTGTCCCATTTAAAAGTCATAGGTTTTATTTGTATTTTTAACTTGGTTTCTTGATTTGAACAGTTTTAAGACCTAGAAATCTTATTGACCAAAGGTGTGGCTGGGCCCCCACATGGAAGGACTCTGTAAAACTCTGCAAAATATATTATAATGATTGCACCAGTCATTTCCAAGAAAAAAAAATTATGGCCATTTATTTGGCCATAGTATAAAGAGACTACTCAGACATTTCAAGGATTTTTGAATATAGGTTAGTTGATACTGATGCTCATAGACCAGAATAGATATCAAGGCTCTACTGTTAGAGTGGGGTCATGTATAGACCAGTAATAAATGGTTTCCATTGGCTTACAAGACTTGCAGATCAAGATCCACTTGATTTGTAGAACTCCCAAGCCATTATTTCCCTATTTCAAGAATGTGTAATTAGGATTGTCATACTTGGCTGTAGGAGTAATCCCTACACCCTACACTGGTCCTTAAACTATCAGTAGAGCTATCATAGTGGGAAGGCCAAGGGAAGTCTCCGAAATATTCCCTACCCAGCTAAGACAGTAAATGAAAACAGTATCACAATTCATGTGGAATGGCAGAGATTAGTACCATACTCAGATATCTAAAGAATACATGATGTTGGCCCCTATTACATTTCCATTTAATTTGCCACTCCAGCCTGGAGAAATTGAGTGGATCTTGGAAAATGACTGCAGACTACTGCAAGTTTAAGCAATTAGTAGCCCCTATGTGCTGAATGAGTTACCCTTTACTAGACCAAGTTAACAAGGCCTGTGGTTATTGATTTGCAACCACTGATTTAGCAAACGCTTTCATTTCTATCCCAACCTGAAATGTAAGTCACACACACTTTGCATTTACTTGGAACAGATAAAATTCATTTATGGTTTTGCATAAGGAATATGTTAACTATCTAGTCCTCTATGATAATATATAGTCTGAAGAGATCTGGACTCTCATCTAGTATTCATCATACAAATTTCAGACCCAAGATGAACTGCAGCAGTATCCCATAATTATTCCTAGCAACCTCCTACTTTTACATGCCCCTCAGTAATAAAAGCCCACCAGAAATATGGAGATGCTGCTCTTTGTGCATGGAGAAATGGCTCTACATAGCGCACTTGTGAATTGCAACCGCAATGTAAGTGCTTATAGTAGTTTGAAGTTGAATAGACTCCAAAAAAGATCTTGTTCTTAAAGCTAATCCATTCCCATGGGTGTAGACCTATTGGGATGGGGGTGGGGATTTTTGATGAGGTTATTTCAGTTGAGGCATGCCCCATGTGGGTCTTTTTTTTTTTTTTGCAGGTGTCATGAATTTATTCTCATATAGCATATCTTATTTTTCTCTTTTAACCCTTTCTTACAGTCTGCATTTTCTTCTTTTTTGTGAAAAATAACATATATACAAAAAAGCAATAAATTTCAAAGCACATCACAACAATTAGTTATAG